>CABHPP010105848.1:17997-55759 GCA_902168425.1 Peromyscus attwateri | reverse complement strand
TGTGTGTGTGTGTGTGTGTGTGTGTGTGTGTGTGTGTGTGTGTGTGTGTTTGTGTGTCTGTGTGTCTGTGGGAGGTTGTGAACCACAGAGCAAAGAGCTGGTCCTAATTACTGACCTCATACACAGAGCCTCCACCTCTCACCCTGCTGGCCCCACCCCACCTTTGCCCTGCCCAGACTATGCCAGCCTCAGGACCCTTTGCTCACACTTCCCAGATGAGCTGTTACATGAGCAGGCTTCTCCAGACTGGCCCCCGTGGCCTGCCAGGCAGCTTCAGTCCCCTTCTCACCTCCTTGCCCTCGGTTTCAAGTCCCTTGCATCCTTGAGTTCCAAAGAACCATCTTGGACACCAGGAGAGTACATCAAATCCTTGAGTACCACAAGCCCCGGGCAGAAACCTCAGGCTCCTCCTGGAGAATGGGTCAGGCTGGCACCTCCCCTCTCTCCTGGGCTTTCTAAGATCCAGACAAAGTCCTTAACCCACCTCAGCCTCAAATCACAAGGGGGCATTAAACATGACAGCCCAGGGTTTCCCAGATGTGTTGTTTGCATGGCTCTTCACCCTGCAGGCACCTGTGTCCCCAGTCAGTGCCTCTGCCTCCCTGTCTATGGGAGTCCTTGTCTCCCCCCGAGGCTGGGGTCATCCACCTCCTCTGGGGAACTTCCCCTCACCCGGCCAGCACTTCACACCCTATGGCCCCTCAAGAGTCAACAGATTTATCCACTTGTAGAAAGTGGATATCACATCAGACCCATGAGAGTATTGTGGAGGCTTTGGTCCACGGACCAATGACCTGATGCCACAGCCAGCAGCAGCATCACCACCATCTTATTCACCACCCGATCATCATCACTACCACCATCCTCGGCACCACCAACATCATCACCATGATCACCACTGTCATCATCATTGCTGCCGTCACAACATCATCATAACCAACATCATTATTAATACTACCACCATCATCCATCACCATCATCACACCATCACCATCACAACCATCATCACCACCATCACCATCATCACCACCATCACCATCACAACCATCATCACCATCATCACCATCATCACCATCACAACCACCATCATCACCATCATCACCATCACACCATCACAACCATCATCACCACCATCACCATCACAACCATCATCACCATCACCACCATCACCACCATCACCACCATCACAACCATCATCACCATCATCACCATCATCACCATCATCACCATCACAACCATCACAACCATCATCACCATCATCACCATCATCACCATCACAACTATCATCACCATCATCACTATGGATTATCACCCTCACGACCACCATGGTTGTCAGCAGCAACACCATTACAGTCAATACCATTGTCATGGACACACACAGACATCACAAAGACAATCTGGATCCATGGCCATCTTGAGCACCACCTAACCAGGTTGATTTCTGAGAGAAGGCCCAGTCGGTCACTGTGTCTCCATCAGAGTAAGGATTCACTATGCATTTGTCTTCAAACGGCTGCCCTCCCCATACAGGAAAGTGCATAGTGAATCCACCTGAAGATCCAAAAGGCCTTTCTTCAGTGAGGTGGATCCCACAACCACACTCCGTTCTGTGGGAGGACTGAAGACAGGCAGAAAGGCAAGCTCCCTAGTGCTCGAGGCTCGTGTTTAATGTTTGAAAGCCAGGAAGTCCCTCCCCTGCCTGTCTCTGAACCTCAGAGACAACTGGAGACAATAGCACCTGCCTGCATGTAAAACAGTATGTAGCACAGAGGATATAAGTGATGCTACCATTCCTTTATTCCAAATGGGGAAACTGAGGCCCAAGGGTAACAGTGGCCTGCCTGAAGTCAGACAGAGAGTGGGAAGGACAAAATCAAATCCCAGATCCTCTGTCCACTTTGTACTGGCCCTGAGCCTCAGCTTTGGGTCTCCACCACCCGCTCTCTCAATGTAACCCTGTAACCGGTGGTGAAGATGGGGGCCGGGCACACTCACCATGGGGAGCCGTAGATCCTGAAGCCACGCACAGTGACCTCTGAGTCCTGCAGGTAGATGCAGTTGGTCAGCAACGACTGCACATTCTCATAGTTCTCCGGTTTCAGCTTGGACACAGATGGGAAGTAGTAAAAGTCCTGCTTGATAAGGTCAGCCATGAACTCCTGGTCGAAGGTCAGCTCGTGGTTGCCCGCAATCACGATCTTGTACTCGTAGGGCAGGCTGCCTGTGGGATGGACACGCACAGAGCAGGCTGCTGGCAGCCCTTCTGGAAGCCACAGAGCCACCAAAGGAGAGAGCTGGGAACAGCCACGGTAATCCCTCAGCACGGATGTTCCCCTGGCCCCATCCTGTGCCCCGAATAAGAGGAGGCAGCTGCCCCTCTGATCACGGGCCCTGACTCTGCCTGCCTGGGCCACCACTGACCATCAGTCCTTCAGCACAAGGGCAGGGTCCTCCCCAGCACCTAAGCTGCAGGCATCAGCCTCACCTTCTCTGTTTCCAGGCTACCACCAAGTCTCTCAGCCTCTCTATCTTAGGCTCCTCAGCCTACACATCCCAACAGATATTGCAAGTTCTTTGTAGAGCCCGGTTCAGAGATGGTAAACTCAAAGAAAACCCCAGTGCCCAGCAGCACCAACATGGAATTCACAGTCAAAATAAGGTCCAGGATTGCCTGACCTTTTGAACACTATGGGTGATGTCATCTGCAAAGTTCACATTGAGAACCACACAATCAAGTTACAAAAAACAAGCCAGGTGGTGGCGGTGCACACCTCTGATCCCAACACTCAGAAGGCAGAGGCAGGTGATCTTTGGGAGTTCAAGGCCAGCCTGGTCTACAAAGTGAGTTCCAGGATAGCCAGGGCTACACAGAGACCCTGTCTCAAATAAATAAATAAATAAATAAATAAATAAATAAATAAATAAATAAATAAATAAATAAATAAATAACAAAAAAAAACCAAGAGGATAACAGCCTCAGAGGGACAGGGCAGTGCCCACCTACAGCCATTCACCTCTCCCTCACTCCGTGCCCAGGCTCCACACTGCTCAGCCCTCTGGCTCGGCTGCTGCACTCAGGAAGCTGTGATGGCTTGGGAAGCCCTGGCTTCGATAAAAAATGAGATGTTGGGCTGTGGAGATAGCTTAACTGATTGTTTGCTTTTCTCCAGCTCCAGAACCCATGCTGTTGTGTTGTTTTTAAATCCAGGTCTGGTAGCACACACTTGTAATCCCAGTCCTGAGGAAGTGGAGAGGGGTGGGTCCCTGGGCTCACTGGCTTGCCGGTCTAGCCCACCTGATGAGCTCTAGGTCAGTGATATATCCTGCCCAAATTTTTTTTTTAAATCAAGGCAGAGAACGCCAGAGGAATGACTTGGAGACTGACCTCTGGCCTACACACACACACACACACACACACACACACACACACACACACGTATAC
Organism: Peromyscus attwateri; assembly: GCA_902168425.1. NCBI lineage: Eukaryota > Metazoa > Chordata > Mammalia > Rodentia > Cricetidae > Peromyscus > Peromyscus attwateri. The sequence goes on along the minus strand of CABHPP010105848.1, from coordinate 52,317 downwards.
GCATGCATGGGCACACACACATGCAAATGCAAACACGCATGCAACCTATGTGTGAACATTCCCAGAAGAACCAAGTTTGGTCTGCTGCCTGTCTTCAGAGTAACCCACACTCAGGATCTGGAATCAGATTCAACAACCCTGTTAAGACTCAGCCGCCATGTGCATTCTGGGAAGAAGGCTGGTCCCAGCCTCAGATGAGAGCCAGGACAGGCAGATCAGGCTTAGGGTCTTGCGCTTTGTGATACCATGTGACTCCATGCACTCACTGCTGCATAACCCAGGCAAGACAGAAAGGTGAAAAATTCAGGGGACAGAGGAATGGGAAGGAGCCCCTCACCCACCCTAGCCCCTCACCCACCGGGCCTGCTTAAAGCTTCTCGACAGCTGAGGATCAAGGTTGCCCACATAGTCAGTGTTCCTTCCACATAGAGATACTTCAAATTATGTGAAAGTTGCAGCGAGCTGTGCTCAAAGCCCGTGCATGTGATCTGGAACATGCCCTTATTTCTTTCCGCGTGTGACCTGCAGTTTCCTGGGAATCTCACTAACAAGGCGATTAACTTTGTTCATGGTGAAAACAACTCTCCACTCCCTATGTAACCCTTGTGACCCAGGGCTTTACCTTATCAACCATAATCCTAGCTACTGTATTTCAGAAACCACCCTCTGAAGTCAGAGAGAGAGAAAGAGACCCTTAGAAGCCTTTGGAGATGTAACTTCAGAAGCCGCTAAATCATATACATGACTACCACAAAGACAGTTAAGGTCAACTCACTCTCTCTCCTTCCCTCCTCCCTCTCCCCCACTCTTTTCTCTCTCCCTCTCTCTCCCTCCTAGCACATACCCACACCTGGGGTACAGTATTGCACACTATCTTTTTCCCAAGTTACAAACCCCTCTCTAATACCCATACTTAAAACTGTCAAAATGTCTTCTAGGGGCTGGAGAGATGGCGCAGCAGTTAAAAAATGCTTCTGCCCTTCCAGGGAACCTCAGTGCTGTCCCCAGCACCCACATCTGGAGGCTCACAGTTGCCTAGGACTTCAGCCCCAGTGGACCTGATGCCCTCTGCTGGCCTCTGTAGTTGCTGCACTCACAGGCCCATGCACACAATCTCAAATCTCCTAATAAACCCTGACTCTGCTCCTCACTGACTCATCCTGAAGTTCTTTTCTGTAATTTTGCCTGAGTGGAGAGTTTTTAAAAGGGATTCGCTGGCATGAACTCCCCAGCTCCCCCTGACACAACACAACAGTGACACACTTTCCCAAGCCCGCCCGGCTGAGACCTATACAACCTGCTCAGCCACATGCCTGACAGTTGAGGCAAAGCTCTGTGTACAGCCACTGACTCTGTCTGGCCAGGGCAGTGTGGCATTGGGGACCCAAAGGTGCACACATGCCTGATTTGCACACTGGCTCGATGCCCCCAAGCCTATTTATCAGCTCTGGGAAGCCATGGTACCAGGAGAGGTCTGAGTCCACAGCTCAGTTCCACCATTAACCCCCTGTGGGGCTTGGCACCACACCACGCCTCGGTTTCCTCACACATGAGATGGGAACAGGAACACTTGAGAAATCTCTGGCACCACAGAACACACTGAATGGAAATAGACAAAAACTTTTGATATTCAAAAGGAAAAACAAATTTACTTCTCTGAGACAGAATTTGTATACAAGTTTCATCCCTCCTCCCAGATATACTTAGCTTGGTACAACTTTGCTTTTTAGTTGAATTTGTTGCCAGAAATAAAAATTTGAGAGATTCCCAAAAAAACTTCACTTATTATTTTGTTGTTATTATTATTGTTACTTTATTGTTATTAACGTGCGGTGCTCCTGGGTCAGTCATGAAGTATTAACTATGTATCCCCGTAGACAGGATGAAGATATCCATTTTCTCCAGTCCTGTCCTCTCAAGAGTCCAATTCACTCATTTTGAGGTGCTGTCCGCGGACACAGGTATTTGGAGTTTGGAGACTTGCAATAACTGTGCCCTGGCCTGGGCGTTTCCAGTGAAGCTGTGGGAGATGGGAGCCCCCAAGCTCAATCCTGAGGTTTACTACAACCTCGCCCCTGGTGGGAAGCCCCAGAATCAGGGGAGTGAACATGTTAGCTCCACCCATCTCTGTTCCCAGCGAAAGTCTGGTGAGTAAAGCCACCGGCTGCACTGGAGCTGAATGATGGGGACAGAGCTGGGGACAGAGTGGACAGAGCGGCAGGGAGGAGCAGTACAGACCACCTGCCCCTGGACAGCTGCCCGAGTGTCATCGAGATCTTGATTCCCCACAGAGCCATCCAAGGTAGATGTCATCAAGTCCACTCCATATCTGAGGGCCTTGGAGCTAAACCCAGTGGACGGAGGTGCAGGGGCAATGTTACAAGAGTTGACCAACTTGGTATCTCTGGGTCACTGACTCAGAGTCCTTCAAGGCCACCAGAGTCAGTCCTTCCCCAAGCACAGGACAAGGACCGGACCAGGTGACAAGAGAATCCAGCAGGATGGACAGGGGGCCACCACTGGCTGCCTGCATCCCTGACTCATCCTAGCTTCCACTTCTCACCATCCATCCATCCCACTTCCAGTGCCGGTGAAGCTGGGGGCGGAGCCACACTAATGGATTCCTGTCATGTCTCTAACTGGGGGTGCTACTTAAGCAAATCAGCAAATTACACCAACTGCACAATTCCATTTGCTTCTGCAGCGGTGACTCTCTGGGGGGCTGGTGTGCAGGAAGCTGTCAGCTCCCCTCAGGGGTTCCCACCAGCAGACAAGGAGAGCTGAAGAACACAGTCTCCAGTGATTATGACAGGGCACAAAGAATTACCTCCCACACCCAGGCCAGAGCTGGACCTTCCCAGGGTGGAATATCTATTCCCATCAACAAGATGGAGGTCTAGCCATGAGTACATCTGTCTGGGTGGTCAGGTGGACTTGGCAGTTCACCAGCTGCCTGTGACCTCCACAGACTCTAAGCATTTTCCTTCCCTTTTGACATCTGAGGAAAATGGTTTGGCTTGCCTAAGCCTAAGACAAGTCGGCAACTAAGTGACTGAAAAACATGGAGGGCAGCAGACACTTGGCACATGTGACGGCATGGAGGTACATTCTGAGCCATCATGCCACCTTGTCTCTCAGCAGGTGGGTGGGTGAATGGGTGGGTGAGTAGGAGGAAGGGTGAGAGGATGGATGGATGGATGGATGGATGGATGGATGGATGGATGGATGGATGGATGGATGGATGGATGGATGGGTGGGTGGGTGGGTGGATGGATGGATGGATGGATGGATGGACGGACGGTCGGACGGGTGGGTGGGTGGGTGGATGGATGGATGGATGACCAGATAAAATGAGTGAGTGGGTAGCTGGTGGGTAAATGAGTAGCTGGATGGATAATTAGGGGTGGACAGTGAATGGATGAGTGGGTAGGTAGGGGGTGAGAGGGAGGATGGATAAGTGGATTGGTGGGTGGGTGAAAGAGTAAATGGGTAGGTGAATGGCAGGTGGTGGGGAGCATGTGTAAGGGTGGGTGATTGAAAGGTGTATAAATGGATTTTACATGCATGGGTGGGTGGGTGGTAGACGGACAAATAGGTAGATGAGTGGAGAGATGGGTGGAAGGATACATTTATCAATCCGTCCACCGAGATAGCTCTGACTGTTTCCTTCATATCAAAATGAACTCCGTTTTTCTGGATCCTCCCTTCCCTCCAACTGTTCCTGCCAGGGGACAGCTTTCAGACTTCCTTCCTTCATCCATCTTAACTGTCCATCTGTGGCAGATGGGAAGAATGGAGGCCGAACTAAGGCTCTTCAATGGCCTGGTCATCGCTGACTTGGGTGAAGCCCCCTCCTCTGTTCTAGGGCTATGACCCCTTGTCATGGGTTTGTTCTCCAGTCCCACAACCCAGAACCTCTCACCAATCTGAGTGTGGTTAAGATTCCAGAAGCTCGCCGGGCGGTGGTGGCGCACGCCTTTAATCCCAGCACTCGGGAGGCAGAGGCAGGCGGATCTCTGTGAGTTCGAGGCCAGCCTGGTCTCCAAAGCGAGTTCCAGGAAAGGCGCAAAACTACACAGAGAAACCCTGTCTCGAAAAACCAAAAAGAAAAAAAAAAAGATTCCAGAAGCTAGTGGCAAAAGCATTCTTGGGCAACACCACCTTCCCACCCTCTACCTGCACACAGAGAAGTGAGTGTACCCCACCTCAGGGCCCAGCTGCTGCAAACCCCTGCCCCCACCCACAGCAGAGAAGAGGTCTGACAGCCAGGGAGCCTCCAGTGCACAGAGAGGAGCATGACCCCCTGAGGTGGGGGTGTTCCACAAGCAAAGGTGGAAGTGATTGGGACATATCATCTAAGACCAGGTCACACTGTCACCCTGTGGAGCCAGGAATGGCACATGAGGGAAGCCAGAAGAGGCAGCCATTGGAAGGCCCCACCTGGGGGCAGCTCGAGGAAGTGGATGGCTTAGACAGCTGGTCAGGCTCAGGGTGGCAGATAAGTCCAAATGCCTTTTCTTCTTCCCTGTCTTCCTCAGCCCAGAGGCAGCTGAGGCTTTGGTCAGCCCATCCAAATGCATGCTAGGCTGGAAGCCCATGTTCTTCACTGAAGTTGGACTCTTCTAGAAACTCGAGACCAGGCCTTCTGTGCTGCAGCCCCTGGAAGACTTCCTTCTAAGGTCCCAAAGATGACAAGAGCAGTTTAGTGACCTGCAGAGCTCCATGCCCCTTGCGGGACAGAGTAGAAAGCTAAGCCTCAGAGAGAACATGGAGTTGCTGAAGGTCACACAGTGAGACAGTGGAGACCTAGGACTTGAACCCTGCCCTCCTGCTCAGACAGTATCCTGATGACAGTGTCCTAGTCACTGTTCTGTTGCCGTGAAGAGACACCATGACCAAGGCAGCTCTTACAAAAGAAAGCATTTAATTGGGCCTGGCTTACAGTTTCAGAGGCTTAGTCCATTATCATCATGGTAGGGAGCGTGGCAGCGTGCAGGCAGATGTGGTGCTGGAGAAGGAGCTGAGAGTCCTACATTCTGACTTGAAGGCAGCAGGGCGTGACCGGGCCTGACATGGGCTTTGGAAACCTCAAAGTTTCCGCCCCCAGTGACACAGTTCCTCCATCAAGGCCACACCTCCCAATCCTTCCAATCCTATCAAAGCGTTCCATTCTCTGGTGACTAAGCATTCAGATATATGAGGCTATCAGGGCTATTCTTACTCAAACCACCACAGCCAGTCTCTACTGGGATGAGTCCCAGGGTGGTTTCTGAGAGACAGGAAGGATATAGGGACATTCGAGAAGAATAGAGCAGTGGTTTGAAGGACATCATAAGCCCTACGATAGGAGACATACTAGGTGGCCTTGCGGGGTGCATCGGAATGCTCACCCCAACCCTTGACCTCAAAACCAGCCACTACCCCTGGCTTTTGGGAACTGGTGGGCACACCCTACCATGTCAGCATGGTGACACTCAGCTACCCACCCAGAAGCCGTCTTCCCCTTCCAGCTTACTTGAGACCCTGGCATTTGCTAGCTGCGGGTTTCTCAGTGGGTAAAGAGACCATGAACTGTCAATCAGGAGAGCAGATGAGGGTGACGTGTGGTTTTTCCTTTTCATTTGCCAGAGGCATGGAGTCCAAGAGCATCTGCACAAAGCTTCCAGGGGCAGCCAGGTTGGGGTGCACAGAAGCTGCTGGGGGACTCCTGGGAGAGCCTGCTTTCTAAGTCCTGACATTAATCTCCCTCCAAAGAGGTTACCATCCTTTACTGCTAACATGTCCCATTCCAGAGGAAGTACTTCCTCCACACGGCATGATCTCCACACTCAACGAGAGGCATGCATATTTCTGCACTATCAGTGCCGGTCCCGGAGTGGCGCATTGCACCCAGCAGGGTTTTACTGTGCTCGAAACACAATGACAATCAGGAAAATGCCCACTTACTGCTTTTTTTTCCCTGCCCATTCCCCGTCTCACAGAACACAGCAGAGGGGGGTGGGATGAAGGGACGGTGTAACGATCTCTGATTGCATTTTTAGTGCGTCGCTGACAGTTCTGTGTTTAAACGCTTGCCAATGTCTGGGAGATTCAAGTTAGCAGACGGCTGAGTGTGGTACACAGTCTAGGGGAACACTGGAAAAAAAAAAAAAAAGCTAGCTCTGAAATCAGCAACAAGCTGCCAGCGACCACCAAGTCATAGGGCCATGCACGCAGCATGGACTCTGTGGGCAAGTGATGTAAGGAGAAGGGAATCCCATGTGTGACCTGGACAGGCAGGAGAGCATGGGAGCAGGGCACGAGAGACAGAGGTTACGCCTACAGCCCTGTCGTGACCTCTCTGGGCCAGGCACCAGGATTAGCAATGTATATTTGATGCATCTTGACATCCTTTGCAAGCAAGGACCACAGTCCCCACCCAGCATGCAGAGGAAGGCAGGAGGGCAGGGTACCAGGCTGCGGAGTACAATCCCATCTCTACCTCCCATTGGCTGGCTGATCACAAAGGGGCCTTCGGCACCCTCACCTGTAACCTGGATGCTCACTAAGCTCACGGTGTGCTAGTGAAGACACAGAGTCACAAGTTTTCCCCACCCAAGACTTGGTCTATCAGCCGTATAAGACAGAAGCGCAAAGGGCACTCAGTTGCTTAAGTGCAAGAAGCATACCATGCCGCCCCAGGACCCACAGGGAAGCTCAGCCTGTTGGAGATAAAGTAGAAATGTGGACAAGAGCCTCAGCAGTGGCTCATTCTGGGGCACAGGAGCTGTTCCTCACAGTATGGCACCTCGGGTAATCAGGGCAAGTGGAGAGAGGTCCCAGCTGAGAGCCCCACAAAGGGGTTGTGTGTTTGGTTTGCCTATGGAAGGCTGCTGCCAACCCTGGCCAAGTCCATCCCTGCAGCCGGTGAGACTCCAAGGTGTCAATATATCAGAGCACAGAAAAGCTGATCCTGGACACATCCTGGACATCAGTTGATTGTATCAGATCTTGGGGTTTTCTGGGTTATTCAGTACTGAATCCACCACACAGCCCAGAAATGGGAGCCAAGACAGTGGAGGTTAAAACAGAGGCTCCCAAAAGTCCCAGCATTAGCCAGGGTTCGCAGAGGCTCAGGGACCCGCACTCACCCTCAGCTTCCTGCTGCAAAGACCTCGCTGTAGATGGATGTGTGCTGGTACAGCAGCCGCGCTTCTAGACTGAAGGCTGGCCCTAATGCAGGCACCAATGGCTCCTGCGGGTCCTGCGTGGGATGCTTCTGGAACCACTGTGCCACACTGGTGCCCATATTTAAAAGGCAAATGCAGCTTTTCTTCTGTTCCGCACTAATAGCCCAAATGTTTAACTTTCCAACATTTGTTTTCCCTGGGAAATGTTTTTCAAACAGGGACATCCAGTCCTAGCTGTCTTCAACTGTATATTTCCGGTTGCTACCACAGCGTGGACCACGTCAGGATGAAGGGTGCCTATGCTTCTACGCCCCTTCATAAGGCTCCCCACAGATGAAAGGAGTCTGTGGGGCCCCCTGCATCCCCAGAAGCCATGATCTGGCAGAGCATATGTGCCCAGGCACATTCACAAAAGACCTGTGGTGGCCTCGGGAGGGCTGGTGTCCTCACTGGGTTTCCTATTGCTGTGATAAAGCACAGACTAAAAGCAACCTGGGGGGATGCGGATGGGGGTCACCTGGCTTATGTATCCTGGGTCACAGTTCACTGAGGGAAGCCAAGGTGGGAACTCAAGCAGGGCAGGAACCTGGAGGCAGGAGCTGAAGCAGAGACTGTGGAGGGATGCTGCTGACTGGCTTGTTCTCATGGCTTGCTCAGCCTGCTTTCTTCTATGACCCTGGACCACCTGCCCAGGGATGGCCCCTCCCACATCAGTCATTAATAAAGAAACACACTATGGGCTTTCCCATAGACCAGTCTGGTGGGGGCAGTTTTCTCTACTGAGGTTCCCCATTTTCAAATGTGTCCAATCAGCAAAAAGCCAACCAGCACAGTTGGTGACAGTGGCACTTGTGTGAGATTGTGGTGGCCACTGTGGCCGTTCTGTCCTGACTCCCCATCCAATCGGACGCCTCACCTCTGGGTCACCTGTGTATCCTGATCCATGCACCTCAGACACCCTTTCCTTCCAGCCCCTCTTTCTAATTCATGCTGTGTCCATCAGACAAGTGTTGCTCTTCCCAAGCTGCCTTCCCTGTGCAAGCCCTCTCCAACCATTCCTGGGACTAGGCTTCCACAAACAGACCCACATCTCACTCCTTCAGAGATGGCCCCTACCCCACACTTCTCTACATGCCCAGTGCAGGGTTTGGTATTGAGTAAGGGCCCAACACACATGAATGAATGTGCTATTACCATCCCCATATAACAGATAACAAAAGCCAGTAAGATCAGATGAGTTCACAAGAGTTTCCCAGCGAAGGGCCAAGGGCATTCCAGAAGGTCAAATGGTGGCCACAGATGGTGAGCACCATGGCTAAGATATGCTTGGTCATTCTGGTGGCAGTCTGGAAAACATACTAGTTTCTATTCTAGGGGTAGGCATGAAGTCCCATGTGGAGCTGGCACTGTGAGGCTATGGAGAGACAGCCTAGGGCTCAGGAAGAGGGACCAGTTCAGCTCTGCAACTATCTCACCTTGCAGTCTTCCAGAGCCTCTGTTTCCCCAAATGTTGCATTGGAGATGGAGCAAAGATCCTGAACTCTGAGGATGCTCTCAGCTCCCTGAGACCCTCCAGGCAGTTGTATAGGTGGAGCAGGCCAACTGAAAGGACGGAGAGCCCCTTCCATAGGGCAGAACACCGGGCACATTCATGTTCCTCTCTGCTGATGCTGACACTCCCTGAGCTTAACAAAGCTCAGCCAAGGATAAAAGGCAGCTCTTGAAAGCACAGAGGTCTGGAAGCTACAAAGATGCATGAGCAGACCGCCTGGGCTGAGCCAAGGAAACTGCACAGAGAGCAGGAAGCAGGGAGCTGCTAACAAGATGTGGCCACAGCCCTGGAGAGCTGACCTCAGACCTGGATGGGGCAAGGTGAGGAGAGCGTAAAACGAGACGCCAGGATGGGCCTCACCAAGTCCAGGCAGGTACAGACCTTGCTCCAGGGGAAGCAAGCAAGAAAAGAAGGCTGAGTTAACCCAGCATCTCCAACCCACATCATCCAGGGACATTTCAAGCTCTCTGTGAGACAAAGCCCAGTGTGGAGCTTGGTACCCAATAGGCACTCAGTGTGTGTGTCCTTGTTCAATGGATGCTGAGGGTGATGATATTGAGCTGCAGCAGCTACACACACACACACACACACACACACACACACACACACAAGACAGTCAGCTGCTTTGGGGAAAGCAAGATGTTTCACAATGCACATCCAACCAAGCTCAAGACAAAGGTACAGAGGCCCCATTTCTAAAGCACCATTGCTAGTCATAAGAAATGCTAAAGTGATATCTGAAATTGGAATATCAGAAGTAGCAGTTTCCTACTTCGCCTTAAAGAGACAAGTGCTTCCTAAGGCTCAGGAGATATTCTGGAAGAGGGACAGAAAGATTGTAAGGGCCAGGGCATCAGGGAGTTTGATGGGAGATTGTGTCCTCTAGTAATATCAGAAGCTATACCCATGAAGTCTCACCAATATGGCTGCCCAAATGTGAGCTGAACAAGGATGACACCAGTGGATACATCAAACTGGATGGGGAAAAGCCCACAGGGCCTCAACCCTACAGAAAGAGCTATAGGCAACTGAGAAAAGCTGGGAGCGGGAGAGGTGGCCTTCCCCAGGGAAGAGCACCCAACTGTTTGTCCAGTACTAAATAGTCAGTCCTAAAAACATACGCACAAGGTTATATTTAGGAATGTGTCCACATATACATAAATGCATGCAATAGCAATTAGTGAAAAGAGTCCATGAGTTTGAAGAAGAGTCAGGGGCAGCGTACGTGGGAGGAGCTGGAGGGAGGAGAGGGGAGGGAGAAATGTTGTAATCAAATTATAATCTCAAACCTAAAAAAATAAGTAAAGGTGCTTTAAAGCTGGGGGTGGGCATCGGGAAGGGGAGGTGTCATGCAGGAACCATTGCCTTGGTCATAAGCCTTGGGGGACTTTGTGACACTACCAGAAAGCAAACACCATTTCAATTAAATAAAAAGTTCACCGTCCACTTTGTAATTTCATCCACAGAGAGACTGACCTCTCACCTGCTTTGCCTGTCACTCAAAAGCCAGAATGAGAGCTGGGCATGGTGGTACACACCTGTATTTCTAGCACTCAGGAGTCAGATGCAGGAGGATCAGGAGTTCAAGGCCATCCTCCGCTACACAGGAAATTTGAGGCCAGCCTAGGTGGGATGGTTGGTCTTAATTGTCAATTTGATCTAGAGTTGTCAGGTTGGCCCGTGGGCAAGTCTGTGGGTGGTTATCTTGCTACATCAATTGAGGTGGTAATACCTGTCCACCATGGGCAGCACAATTCCCTAGGAAGGGGACTCTAAGCTGCATGGGGGTAAAGAAAACACACTGAGTGGAAGACACACGTCTCAGTCCATTGCCCTCTGCTCCTGATGGGATGGGTTGGGACTGGAAGCTTCAAGTTCCTGCCTTGACTTCCCCATGACGGATTGTCACCTGAAATGGTAAAGCCCAAAGGAAAAAAAATCCTCCCTCCAGTTGCTTTTGTCAGGGTATTTTATCACATCTGCAGAAAATGAAATGAAAGCACTTGGCTACATGAGAACGTCTCCAAACAAAACAAAAGACAACTGAAGCTGCGTCACAGATCACACTGATGTAAAGACAGGTGGACCATGAACCCGCACTGGCTGGTTCCTCGGTGGTTCTGAGGGTCGAGCATTAGGGTTGCTCTGAATCAGGTTCAAAGGTGGGTCTTGGCAGCCCCTGGAGACAGCAGAGCATCATTCACCTATGTTTTTTGAGATCTCTCTAGTGTTGTGGATTAAGTACTTATAAATATAAACGTCCCTCTTAGAACTGGCTTTGCTGGGCTGGGGATATGGCTCAGTCAATAAAAAACTCACACAAGCTTAAGGACCATAGTTTGATCACCAGAGCCCATGTTAAAGAAGAAAAAAGGGTGGGGGAAACAGATGGGCATATCTGTGTGTGTTTGTAATTCAGCACTGGAGAGGTGGAGTCTAGGGAGGATCCTGGGCTCACTGGCCTAACCAGCAAGCTGCAGGTCAGTTTCAAAAACAAAGTTGATAGCTCCTGAAGAGTGACACCCAAGGTTGGCCTCTGGCCTACACACACACACACACACACACACACACACACACACACACACACAATATTTGCAATGATGCTTTACAGTAAAATATGATCCATTTTGGAATAATGTTCCATTAGCCGATTAAAAGAATGTGTCCTCTATGGCTTTGGGTGGAATATTCTATCAATGTCTTTTAGGTCCATTTGATCTACAAGGTAATTTAACTCTTGTGTCTTTTTGTTGAATGCTGGTCTGGGTCATACTTCTCCAGGTCTCAGAGAAATAAGAAAGAAAAAAAAGACCAAAATCATCAAGAAAAGAAATTATAAACATCAGAAAAGAAATAAATAGTGAATAAAGGAACAATACAAGGAATCAAAGAATTGGTTGTTTGCAAAGATGAGCGCCACAGGTCTATTAAGAAATATTTTTCAGAAATTATACTAGAAGACATGAAAAAAATTCTAGATACATGTGACCTTCCAAAATTGAGCCAAGAGGACTGAAAACTACCAAAAAAGAGGGGTAATAAGCAATGAGATTGAAACTGTTATTTTAAAGCGTCTCCCAATAAAGAAACGCCAGAACTGGGTAGATACACTGCTGAATTCTACTCAACCTTTAAAGAAGAATGGATACTGCTGGGCCTCGGACCCCTCTACAGACCAGAAAGGGATGGGGTGCTTCAGAACTTAATCCAGGAAAACAGCGCTGCCTTGAGACCGGCGATGGTTCAAATAGAAATGGCCCCATAGGCTCATATATTTGAATAGTCAGTCATTAGGGAGCGGCACTACTTGAGAGGGATTAGGAGGTGTGGTCTTGTTAAAGGAAGTGGGTCATTGCGGGGTGGGCTTTAAGGTTTCAGAAGCCTAAGCCAGGCCCAGTGGCTCTCTCTCTTCTTCCTGCTGCCTGTGGATCTGGATGTAGAACCCTCAGTTCCTTCCCCAGCACCATGTCTGCCTGCAAGCTGCCATGCTCCCAGCCATGATGATTATGGACTAAACCTCTGAAACTGTGAGCCAGCCCCAATTAAATTTTTCCTTTAAAAGAGTTGCTATGGTCAAGGCATCTGTTTGCAGCAATAGAATACTGACTAAGACAGTACCCAAGCTGGATACAGGCAAAACAATAAAAGGAAACTATAGACCAATATCCTCAAAGATGCAAAACTTCTCAATAAAACACTTTGCAAATTGAACCCAACAGCACATTAAGAAGATCATGACCAAGGTGATTCGTTCCAGGGCGCAAGGATGGTTTGACATACGCAAATGAGTTATATGCATATGACACATAAAAAGAATCAAGGACAAACATCACGTGACCATGTCAGCTGCAGAAAAGGCTTTTTGACAAAATTCAATAACCCTTCATGATAAAAGCTCAGAGGGAGCTAAAGAAGAATCATACTTCAATATAATCAAAGCTATACAGAGCACATGTCTAGCCAATGTCTTGTTAGACATATTCAAATAGGTGAAAACAGAAAAACTTTCCTTGAGAACCATGGAGGAACAAGACTAAGATGTCCACTCCTACCATTCCTACTTTTCGCCAGAGCACTCAATCTAGAAGAATAAATAAAGGGGCTAAAAATAGGCAACAAGGAAGTCGAGTGATCCCTGTTTGGAGTTGGTATCTACTGCACCTAGAGGTACCTAAATACTCCACCAGGAGACTCTTAAAACTGATGAACAAATCCAGAAAGCCAGCAGGACACAAGATCAACTTGCAAAAATCTGTAAGTGGGGCTGGCAAGTGGGCTCAGTGGCGCCTGCTGCCAAGTCTGAGGACCTGAGTTCAGTTTCTCACAGATTGTTCCTCTGACCTCTGCATATGCACCATGGCAAGCATACACACACACACACACACACACACACACACACACACACACACACACAAATAATAATAATAATAATTCTAAACGTATTTTTTAATCAATAACTTTTCTATACACCAATAATAAATGCGCTGAGAGAAAAAAAAAACAGGAAAACAATCTTGTTCAATAACCTCAACAAAGTACCTAGGAAAAACCAAACTGTACACATGAAAGACTTCAGCGATGAAATCTATAAAAGTAAGAAATTGAAGAGGACCTGAGGGGATGGGAAGACCTCCCAGGTTCCTGGACTGGAAGAATTAATATTGTTTAAACGGCCATATTACCAACAGCCATCTACAGATTCAATGTAATTCTCATCAAAATCCCAATGACATCTCTGGCGTGTGTTTGTGGGTGTACCTATGTGTGTTCACACGTGCAGGTACACATACATGTGAACAGACATGCCTGTCCACGTGCATGTAGTTGCCAGAGGCTGATGTTGGGTGTCCTCCTTGACCACTCTCCGTCTTATCTTTTGAGGCAGAGTCTCTCGTTTGAACCCAGAGCTCACTGAACCAGCTAAGCTAGCCCTCTTGCTCCAGTGATCCTTTTTCCACCTCCTGAGCACTGGAAATACGCGGACCACACACTGTGGCATTTATGTGGGCACTGAGGATCTGGACCCTGGTCCTATGCTTGCACGTGAATCATTTCATCCATGATGCCCCCTCCCTAGCTCTGTGGTCATGTTACCAAAAGCAGTCTACAGAGTCGGTGCCAGCCTCATAAAGACTTCGATGACTTTCTTTACAGAGCTAGGAAAAGAAATCCTAAAATTCATATGCAAACACAAAAGACAGAGAGCCGAGGCGCCCGTAAGCAAGAAAAGCACAGCCAGGAGCAGCACAAAACCCGACTTCAAACCGTAGTACAGAGCCCTAGTGACAATGGTAAGCACTGGTACAGACAGACCGGTAAACCAGCGGAACATCAGAAAGGCCCCAAATGCCATCTATGCAGCTGCCGCCTTTGGATTCTTGACACATGTGACAGAGGACATATGTTAGAGAAAAGAAGATCCCGGGGAAACTAGACATCTACACGCAGAGAATAAAACTTTGAAACCAATGGGGGGTGGGGGGGACACTTAGAGATACTGATTTGGGCAAAAAAAAATTTCTGTCCAGAAATAAAAGAATTGGTAAGCAGACTTACAACAAACTAAAAAGCTTCTCACACAGTAAAGGAAGCAATCAGAAGAGTAAAGAGACTGCTCACAGGGTGGGGCTCATCCTTGCTGGTTATTCATTAGACAGACAACTGACATCCGGAGGCTCGAGCTGCAGGAAGCCGTCAGCAATACACATAACCTGGTTCCTAGAGGGGTGAGTGATCTGAGCAGACACTCCCTCCAAGAAAATACGAACACAGGTTGGAGAGAGAGCTCAGGGGTAAGAGTGCTTGCTGCACAGCATGGGGGTCAGGGTTTGGATCCCCCCAGCACCCATAAAGCATCGGGCATACAACCCTATAGAGCTAGAGTGATGAGTGAGGTAGAGACAATCGGATTGCTGATGCCTAACTCCAGATTCAGCAGGAGACCCTGTCTCCAAGGAATAGAGTGGAGAATGGCAGAGCGTGACACCTGATGTCATCCTCCGGCCTCCACACTTGTGCAGAGGTGTGAGCACCAACACACACCCATGTGTATATATCATACACACAAACACAACACTCTTACACAAAGAAAGTACATTAAAAAAATTCATCTTTAATAGCCATCAGATAAATGCAAATTAAAATCTCGTTGAGATTCTACCTCACTCCAGTCAGAATAGCTATTTTAAAAATTAATAACCTGGACATGGTGGTACACACTTGTAATCCCAGCACTCAGGGGGGCAGAAAGTCCCAGAAAAGTCAGGGCTACAAAGTTTGAGTGATCCTGTCTTAAAACAACAGCAATAATAGTGACAAATACTAGGGAGGGTGTGGCAAAAGAAGAACCCTACACTGCTGATGTAAATGATGCAGTTGCTATGGAAATCAGCATGGAAACTAAGATAGAACTACCATATGGCCCAGCTACACCACCCATGGAGGACCACTGAGCCACGATGATGCCTCTCAACTGCAGGTGAGGGAAACCACAGGTCAGGGAGACAGCTGTAGAATGATAAACCAGAAAACACCTGTTTACTGTAAATGAATGTGTAAATGGAAGAAAGGAGGTGAGGAGGAGACTGAGATGTATAGAAAATGAAGATTAACCCCCTAGCAGTGATTGTATTAAATATAAAGTGCTTAGAAACTACAGTCAAAAGGCTAGGATTAGAAAAACAGAACTTTTAAAAGACAGTTACAGGCTGCTTATAGGAGACATCCTTTTTTTCCCCCTTTTTCATTTGTTTGTTTATTTGGGACTGGGGTCTCACTCTGTAACACTGGCTGACCCCAAACTCATAGCATTTCTTCTGTTTCTGTCTCCCAAGAGTTGAGATTATAAGCATGAGCGACCACACCAGGCTAGGAGACAATTTCAACGGAAAATTTTTTTTAAAAAGATAAAAATGAAAGGATAGAAGAAGACACACCATGCCCCAATAACCAAAAGAGCATTGAAATGGCTTCCCCAACATCAGATAAAGTGTTACTAGAGAGAAGAAAGGATTGTGTAACGATCAAAAGCCAAGCACCAGACAGCCTCACTGGGATGTACACAACACAAGAGAAATTAACACCAATCCTGACGAACACAAAGAAGGGGACACTTTCCAACTTATTATGTGGCCTGTAGATCAAACCAGACAGACTGTGTCCTTTCAGAGTGTCAAGATGTCAATAAGATACTGCTAGGTTAGGAGCTGGAGAAATGGCTCTGTGCCTAAAAGCATGTACTGCTCTTCCAGAGGACTTGAGTTTGGTTCCCATCACCTGCATCAGGCAATATACAACCAGCTGTAACTCCAGTTCGGGGGATCCTACGCCCTCTTCTGGCCTGTTCAGGCACCTGCACTCATAAACACATGTACATACACATATATACGCATGATTTAAAAATTTAATAAAAATAAAATTTAAAATATGACCAGCTCAAACCTAACAACACACTAAAAGCATTTACACCTAATCAAATGGGATTTGCCCTAGGGATGCAAGGTTGATTCAATGCACACCAATCAATGTAATGGGTCATAATACTCACTGGGACAGACACCCCCACACAATCGTCTTAACAGATACAGAAAAATGTGGCAAAATCCAATATCCTTTCATGATGCAAAACACTTAAACTGGGAACAACAAAGGGGCCATCTCACTTGACACAGAACATCTATAAACCTCCTGTCGTTAAGACGCCACTAACATCGCCATGAAAGGGACAAGGTGTCCACTCTGTCATTCATATTCAGCCTTGCACTCGAGGTTCCAGCCAGTGCAATTGAGCACAAACAAGAAATGAAAGCGCCCAGACTGCACCGGGCTGGAAGAGATGGCTCAGTGGCAGGAGCATCTACAACCCAGCAGTCCTACAGAGTCGGGAGACAGAGACTCCCTGGGAGCTCATAGCCAGTTTGCCGAGTGTACACAGCAGAAAAACAAACAAAAAGACCATTCTCCAGGTGGAAAGTGAGGACTGGCAGCTGAGACCTGAGGTTGCCCTCTGACCTCCATACCCATGCCACTGTCTATGAACACCCACGTTCATGCATCTCACACACACACACACACACACACACACACATACACACACACACACACACACACACACACACACGATACACACATGATGGACACACTCATACCATACACACGATGCACACACTCACAACATCCAGATTGGAATTGAGGAAGGAAAACTGTGTGTTTTTACAAAAACAAACAAAACATAAATAAATAAATAAATAAATAAATAAATAAATAAATAAATAAATAAATAAATAAATACAACCAAGAGCTTGTGGTCACAAGCAAGGAAGTCCAAAGCTGGCCACAAGCACCAAAGAGCCCCAAGGTTCCCCCACCCTCGTCCCACCGCAGCCCTGGGAGGGAACAGCAGCCCTGCCGACATTAGGTTTTAGATTTGCAGCTTCCAGAACTGGGAACAGATCAGTTCCTGGTGGGTCCAACTCATCAGGTTGCGGCAATCTGTTACAGCAGCCTCAGGAGATAAACGCAATAGTGAAAACACCGGTAGCCAGCGCTCACGGACTTCAAGGCCGTTGGAGAGAGGGGTGGACTTGAGACCTTCAGAGCAGGTGCGTGGTGGGTGGGGGGGGATGCACCGTGGGGGGACAGCGTGATGGGGGGAAGTGCCGCTCTCAGTGCTCCCTGCAGCAAATTGGAAAGCACCCTTCTCCAACTGAGGCAAGGCACTTATAACGTCTGGCAAAGCATGATGGGAAAGAAGATGGCTCTAGCGAGAGATGGTGCGGACAGCTGTGTGTGCTGAACTGGGCCCCACCCATTCCACCCCTTGAGAGTATGACTGTGTTTGGGGACTGGGCCTTTAGGAGGTAATTAAGATAAAATGAGGTCCCAGAGGGGAGACTTAGTCCCATAAGACAGGGTCCTTACAAGAAGAGGAGAATGGGCACAGACCCGGTGACAAAGGTTAGGTCACGGCCAGAAGATGGCCACACAGACCCAGTGACCAAGGTTAGGTCACGGCCAGAAGATGGCCACAGACGGGCCCAGATGACTTGGCACAAACCCCTCCCTGAGTTCGATCCCCAGCACCGGGTAAACCAGATGTTGTGATACGAGCCTATAATCCCAGCGCCAGGGAGGTGGAGGCAGGAGAATCAGTTCCCAGTCATCCTCAGCTATGGAGACCATTCTGGGCTACAGGAGACCCTGTCTAAAAGCCAGCAGCAGCAAAATTACCAATCAAAAAACGTTACAGCGGCATGTGCCACGATGTGCACACTTTGCCACAACTCCTTTGTAATTTTTTATATATTGAAATTACTGCAAAGGTGAGCAGCCTGGACCCTGGCAGGAAGAGGTTCAGCGTGTGGGGTACTCAGAGTTCTAGCAAGGCAGGTCTGAGAAAGCTGCCCTCGGTCCCCACCCTCCCTACCAGAGGATTCCACAGCGTTCTCAGGGGGAAGACAGGGCTCCAGGGCCGGCACCTTCCTGGGGTTACTGAAGATTCATTGCTCCAAAAGGCTACTCAGACACCATCCAGCCACAATCAACTAACTTATTAAAAGGGGAACGGCTTCATCCAAAGCCAAGTTCATTACAGTAGCCGAAATAATTACGAGGAAGTGATTAAGCCTAAATGTTCTGGATGCTGAAGAGACGGCTCAGTGGTAAAATGCCTGCTGCAAAGCGTGAGGACCTCGGTTCAGGTCCCCTGTACCCTAAGCCAGGTGCAGAAGCACTTACTTGCCTGTAATCCCAGAGCTTGGTAGGGTGGAGGCAGGAGGATTGCTGGAGCTCACTGGCCCCCAATCTAGCCAAATGGGTGAGACAGGTGAGAGCCCTGTCTCAAAAAATCCGATGGAGAGTGACTGAGAAAGACACTGGACGTCAACCTGGGCCTCCAAACACATGCACACACTTGTACACACACTCACGTGTGCACACACAATAAACCAAGAGTAAGGTTGAAGATTTCTATTTCCTAATATAGTTCTTGTAAAATGGACGATCTTCAGGATGAATAAATATACCTTAGACACTTGGGCATTCGGAAGTAAATCGCCTTGCCAACTCTGTTTACCCAGTCCTTTATTCTACAGTCATTTTCTTGGTCCCCCACAGTGACAGCAGGAAATAGGTCCCACCTAAGTCTCCCAAGGACACTGGAAAGTGTGGCAAAAGGAAGCAGCTGAGGCCTTTTTCTGGCCAGGTGTAAGGGAAGGATCTGCATATGCAATAGCAATAATAAAGGACAAGCAGCAGCTCCCCCCACCCCTGCAAAGGTCGGGGTGCCCCAGAAGAGCAGTGCATACAGGAGAGGCTGGAGGTGGGAAACAAGTGCAACCTATTTAACAACAGCCTAGATGCCTATGGTGGACAAAGGGATGGGTGGAGCCAGGCCCGGAGGTACCAGGCAAGTCCCACCAAAGCAGGCAGTCTAGTTTCACTACTGTTACTGTGATTTAAAAAAAAAAAAAAAAAAAAAAAAAAAAAAAAAAAAAAATGACAAAAAGCAACTTAGGAAGAAGGGGTATTTATTTCACCTTGGAATTCCAGGTTACAGTCCATCATTGTGGGGAAGTCTAGGCAGGGACTTCGAATAGCCGATCGCATCGTATCCACAGTCAAGAGCAGAGAGAATGAATGTATCCAGGCTCGTCCATTTGCTGGCTCGTACCCAGCAGCTCCATGTCTCCACTCTTACCCAGTTCAGGACCCTCCTGCCTAGAGTGTGATGCCGCCCACAGTGTCCTAGGTCTTTCCACGGCAGTTAACTTCATTACAAGAATCTCCCACAGACATAGCCCTAGACCAAGAAAAACGTCAACACCCCCTCATTGAGGCTCCCTTCCGGGTGATTTTAGGTTGTGTCAAGTCGACAAAATGAACCCTCACATCAGATGACAGGACACAGCGGGGAACCTCTGGGGGGACCTCAAGAGGGTTGTTGCACAGTTCAGTAAATTATTTAATGTTTCTCTCCCCGCCCCACCCCCTCATCCACCGATGGTACTATGCTACTATGACGGTATCAGTTGGGAAGTGACTATTTTGAGGGTTTGCCATGTGACGGAATCCAGCTTTCCTCTGTCAGCTCCCAGCTCCCCTCTTCAGCTTCTCGGCTGTCAACCCAGCCCAGAATTAGCTCAAAAAGGCCCTGCGCTCTTGCAGGTCCTCATTTGCTTCACGCTTTCTGAGAAAGGTGTGAAATTCTCCTTGAGAGAAATCAGAGGAACAAACTTCAGCGCTTCAAATATCTGCTTTTCTTTGAAAACAAATTTCAAAGAGCTAAATCTGAACTTTTCACTGTCTGATTGAGGAACAAGGTAGGTGCTCACTCGGGATGGTATTAATAATTAAAGCCACCACTAAACCCCACCCTGGGCTCTCTGGTCGTGTGCATATAGTTACCGCCGCAGTCATTATTACCACTGTGCTGCATCTGTCCCTCACCAGGCCCGTGCCAAGCCCTGAATACCCACTGCCCCCCCCTCCGACCCTTCCAACCTCAGCCCCCTTTACAGAGAACAAAACTGAGGCTCAGAGAGATGGCAGAACACATCCAAAGCCACATGCAGGGAAAAGGAGCCAAAGTGGTGGGGGGAGGGGCTCAGGATCCACACACAACAGCTCCTAATGACTGTCGTGTTCAGACCTTGCAGCACCCTACAGCACAGCTCCATCAAGGCTGTGGATGCAGACAGTGAGGCAGGGGAATGAGGACTCCTCAAGTCCGTGTGCTCCCAGAAAGCACTCAGCCAGGCAAGGCCAGGGAGGGGATCTCATCCCCATCCCAAAAGCCTGGGCCTCATTTCAGAAATGAAGCAAGCCAGGACAGTGGACGTGGCCGCATCCCAGCTCCCTCCGAAAACCAGAGAAGTCTTACAAAGTGAAGACTCCCAGGGACCCTGGGCTTCAGGTACACAGTGTGGAAGGGGTACCAGCTGTCCCACCAGGGGTCAATTTTCATCTATGCCTGGGAAGTACATGCTTGGTCTCCGTGCCAAGGTGCTGGCATTCATGTACCCTATCTCCGGAGTAGTTGGTGTCCCTGGAAAGGCGCCAGGGCTCTGTCAACCACTGCCACCTGGCTGGGCCTCAACACGTAGCTCCCACCTGCCTGGCAGCTCCGTACATCCCATCTCGCCCACACTTTCAGCTGCAGCCACTGTCCCTGCTTCTCGAAGGTACCACACTCAGGAGAGGCAGAAACGGTGAATTCACCTCACATCTGACTGAGCATCCTCAGCCCCTGCACTGCCTCATTCCTACTCACAGAGGGCCTGCCAGTGACTCTCCCTTCTGAAGAAGAAAACACTAAGGTTCAGAGAGGCTCACCCTCCTGCTCAAGGACACACAGCGGGGGGGGGGGGGGGGGGGGGGGGGGGGGGGAGACAACACATGGGAAAGTCCAACTCGAGTTTAGCCCCAAGTCTGGGCTTTCAACTGCCTTCCCAATGTGTAGGGACCTCAAGGGGTTCTACTCCTTGCTGGGGATAGGGGGATGGATGCAGGGAGAGGCCCAGAGTATCTGTGTCTGTGAAGGGACACGCACTTGGAAGTCAGCCTATGGGTTAAAACAGTAGTTCTTGACCTGTGGGTTATGAGCCCTCTGGGGGGGGTCAAATGACCCTTTCATAGGGGTCACCTAAGACCATCAGAAAACATTTATATTATAATTCATAACAGTAGCAAAGTTACAGTTATGAAGTAGCAGTGAAAATAATTTTATGGTTGGGGGTCACCACAACATGAGGAACTGTATTAAAGGGTCACAGCATTAGGAAGGTTGAGAACCACTGGGCAAAGAGATGTGTGCCTTCTAGATTTAATCAATAACACCACCAAGCACCTATAGAGCTGGTACTATCTACAGCTCTAAGGAGGCAGCATCACCCTGGAGTATCAAGGCTCCTGATCTCCAGCCCACTCTGGACCTCAGTTTCCCCAGAGGCCTGAGGCTGCCTGTCTCAAATTAGAAGTAAAGAAAACACACGAAAATGCCTATGAATTGTGACATCATCGTTAGACTCCCGTGAGCTTACACTTGGCTTTGGAGAAAAATGTGCTTTTCAACAGGAAACCCGGGAGGCTGGAATTCTCATATCCTATCAGCAGCTTCAATGTGATTTGATTTTCATTGATGTTAGTGCAACAGAACATCATTCCTTATCACTCCATCATAGCTATCTTGTTAAATGGAACTGTTTCCTTGTCTGTGATAAAGACAGCAACCACACATCCCTCCGGACTCGTCTGTGTTGTCCGACGGCATAGCCAAAGGCTCCTGTGGCTACTTCATTTCAAATTAATTACAAAGAAGTAAAATGCAAAATTCGGTTTCTCAGTCACACTGGCATTTCAAGTGCCTGCCACTCCCGTGAGGCTAGTGGATCCCAAGGACAGCACAGGTATAAACATTTCTACTACTTCAGAAAGTTCTGGAAAGTGCTAGTCTAGGGCCTTGATACTCGAGGCGTGATTCTCAGGGGGAAAAAAAAAATTGATGTCTTCTGGGAGCTTGTAAGACATGAGAAACCTTGAGTTCACTGGGAACCTGCCCAGCAGAGAGCCAGATAATGAAGTCTGAGATGAGGCAGTCTGAAAGCAAATGTAAGGCCACAGCCAGATGAAGCGGTGCATGCCTACAATCCCAACTGAGGCAGGAGAGTGGCACGTTTGAGACCAGCCTGGGCTATAGCTTATGTATAATAAGACTTGATTCCAAAAAAACAACCATGAGCAGGTGAGATGGCTCAGTAGGTTAAAGGGACTTGCTGCCAAGAGCGGTGGCCTGACGTTGATCCTCAAAACCCACGTGGCGGGGAGAGAGAACTGACTCCTGTGGGCTGTCCTTTGACCTCCACGCATGCCATGGCTTGCACACCCCCCACACATCACAAATATAAACAAGATGATGTTTTAAAGGTTTAAAACAAAACCCCAGGGACTGCAAGGACGATCGGATTGTAAAGTGCACATGGCACAGCGTGGGGACCCACGTGACAACCCCCAGTGCGCGTGTGAGGAAGCTGGGCAGGACACTGTGGCACACACTGGTAATCCCAGTACTGGGAGGGGCAGAGACCAGAGGATCTTTGGGGCTCCGTGGCCAGCCCGTCTAGGGGGATCCGTGAGACCCTGTCTCAAAAACCAAGGTGGAGGAGCACCTCAGAAATGACACCTGAGCTGACCTCTGGCCTCCGTAAGCATATATACACACACGCACCCCCACACACGTATGTGCCTCACACACAGAAACATATACACACACTCACCTCCACCACAGGAACCACACACACACACACACACACACACATATGTATGCACTCACCCCACCCCACCCCACACACAGGAACCCACACACATACATAGGAACCCCCCAACACACACACACACACATGTGCACCCACACCCACAACCCACACACCCAGGAACCCACCTGCACCCACATTCACACAAGGACTAGACCAGAAGAGCAGACCTCTCCTGTGAGAAGAGGCTGCTCTGTGCTGGGAACAGACTCCAGCTCCTGCCGCCTCTCTGCATGACAACAACATTCTCCAGGCCCAGAGCATCTCAGGAGGCCGATGCTGAGCCCAGGTGTGGATTCTGGTGTGGAGAGGAAACAGAATCTTGCAGGCATTTCAGAGCTCTGTGCCCGGGGACAGAAGACTTTAGCTCTGTGCTGGCCAGGATTTCCTGGCTTCCTGATTATTCCTGTTCTGGAATATGATCCAATATGAAAATGACATTTAAAAAACCCACGGGCTTATTTCACATCCAAACACATCCCTCCACGTCTGTGCAGAAGAGGAAGCGTATCATACAAGATTCACTTCCCGAAGGAACAAGCAGCTGGCTAGCTCTCCGTCCACACCATGATGGTTCATCTTTGTGGCCAACTTGACTCAATTCAGAATCACCTGGGAGACACCTCTGAGTATTCCCGTGAGACGATTTCCAGAGAGGTTTAAGTGGGGAGGGGAAGACCTACCCTGAGCGTGGGTGGTGCCATTCCCTAGGCTGGAGTCCTGACCTGAATAAAAAGAAGGAAACTGAGCGCCAGCCTTTCTCTCTCTCTCTCTCTCTCTCTCTCTCTCTCTCTCTCTCTCTCTCTCACTCACTCTCACTCTCTTTCTGTCTCTTTCTCTCTCAGTCTGTCTCTGTCTCTCTCTGTCTCTCTGTCTCTCTTTCTTTTCTCTCTGTCTCTCTCTGTCTCTTTTTCTCTCTGTCTCTGTCATCTCTGTCTCTCTCTATCTCTCTGTCTCTGTCTCTTTCTCTCTGTGTCTCTCTCTGTCTCTTTCTCTATCTCTTTGTCTTTATCTCTGTCTCTCTGATTCCCTGTCTCTCTTTCTCTCTGTCTCTGTCATCTCTGTCTCTTTTATCTCTCTGTCTCTTTCTCTTTCTCTGTCTCTTTCTCTCTCAGTCTCTCTCTGTCTCTGTCTCTTTCTCTATCTCTCTCTCTCTTTCTCTCTGTCTCTGTCTCTGTCTGTCTCTCCCCCCACCTCTGCCTCTGGAGTGCGGACATGATAGGACCAGATGCCTCACGCGCCCGCCACCATGCCTTCCTGCCACGATGGACTGAGCCCTAGAACTGAGCCAGAAGGAAGCCTGCCTGCCTATAGCAGCTTTTGTCAGACTCATGAGAAAACTAAAGAGCGGACGAGAGCTGATGAACCTGAAGATGAGAGGGAAGGTCGGGCCACGTGTCAGGATCACACTGGGTCCTCCACCCAGAAGGCCAGTCCACTCGCCACTGCAGAGGACAACCACCTGTCCGCCATGCCGCATCTGGAAGACAGATGAGCTACGTAGCCCCAAGTGTTGATACTCCAGGCGCACATTTTTAATCCATCACGAACACTGGGATGTTTTATTATGTCATTATTAGTTTTATCAGCCATCCTAAACCCTTGGATGTAAGATGGGACACAAGTAAGCAAAAACTAAAACCCTAAACCAGGCAAGAACTCCTGGGCAGTCCAGGACTTTCAAAGAAATACATTTGTCTTGTTTGAATATTATTATTGCTGTTGCTGTTATTTAAGACATATATATTTTGGATTATGGTCCTTAAAAAACAAAAAAAAATATAAACTATACCACAGTGAACCACACTACACACATGCGCATACACACACACACACACACACACACACACACACCAGCGGGTCTCATTTCATTTGAGAAGCCACTCTGTTGTAAATAGGTAATTAGCGCTTAAGCACACCTTTCAAGGGGCTTATGCATTAACATGAAAATACTGTAATTATGGCTAGCCAAAATTGCCCACTACAACTTCCAATCTCAGGTCTTTCATCTTTATTAGAAGTTAATTTTCTCCCTTTTAGCCCCTAAAACACAGTTTGCTTTGTAAGGGTTGTTTCTTTTTTTTTTTTAATAAAGAATATAGAAAATTAACTTTTAAACGAATCCCAATCCCCACAGCACTAGGCATCCATCCATCGTGCAGCGGAACACCAATCACTCTTTCTCACACTGGTGACGGTGACTACCCCATCAGAATCCCTGACTGCCAGACTCTGAGAGAAAAGACACCAGAAATGACACCAGGCCCCGGTGTTAAAAAGAAAAAAGAGAAAACGCAGTCACCGCAGTAGCTCATGGGGTTAAGGCATTTGCCACGCAAGCCTGATAACTTGATTTTGATCCCCAGATCCCACTGAAGGGTGCAAAGAGAGAACTGACCCCACCAAGTTGGCTTGTGACCTCACACAAACCCCTCCACACAAAATAATAATTATTTCAAACAGGGGGTGCGTTAAAAGCACATAAAAATAGCCTCATGTGACCCAGTATAATAATAATTTTTAATAAATAAATAAATAAGTAGCAAGAGCCAGCTACAACAAAACTTAATCTTTAGGCCTGAGTCTTGGCTCCTGAAAATGTCTGAACACTGACGTAATGTGCAATACATTTTCCAGGCCATGCACATGCTCAGCAACAACTCTTGTTAGCTTTCAAAAGAAAACAATGTACAGTGGACATTTTTTATTGATTCAGCTTATTCTTGGAGCACTTCATACATGTATAAAATGTATTTCAATGATACCACCTCCATTGGTCCCCTATAGTCCCCTGGACCCAAATCTGTGTTCCTCCTTTTCTTTCTCCCTCTCTCCTTTCATTCATTCATTCATTCATTCATTCATTCATTCATTCATTCGTTATCCCTCTGTGTTCAATCAGTGCTGCCCAGATGCATATGGTAGGGGCCATCCACCAGAGCAACTGCAACCTACCTGCCCCAAAGAAAATAACTCCCCCTCCCCCAGCCACTTGCAACTGCCAGTGGCTTCTCAGCTGGAGTGGGGCCTTAGGAGCCCACCACCCACCCGTGGAGGTTTGCTCTGACTGGCTGGAGGTCTCATGCAGGCAGCTGCCCTGAGTCTGTGAGCATCCCCATGGTTAGATTTTTTTTTTTCTAACTAACATGTCCCCATGGGAGTTTATCTCTTGTGAGGACCAGGCCCACAATCTCCCCCTCTCACGCCTTTGGGCAATGACCCCCTTGTCGTTTTTTTTTCCTCCTTGACCCTAGCCCTCTGCACTGGCAGGTCAGTTTGAACCACCATGGTCTCTGGCCAACACTAATGCCAACGCCCCAGGTCCAGCAGCTTCTCTATTTCCTGTACTCATTCTCCACCCTGCAGCCAGTGTGACACCCACCCCCCACCCCCAAGCCCTCGGTGACCTCAGCAGAACTGAGGCTAAACTCCGAAGGCTGCAGCAAGTGGTCTAAACCTGGCTCCCCCATCTACCAGCACCAGGAAGTTCATGGCTGGGTCTTTCTCAGCTCAGGCCCCTCCCAGAGGGTCTTCCAGGCAGCCCCCACCACAGTCAGCTAACACCCCAACTCTGTGAGTTGACTAGGGTCTTCTGTCCATTACTAAATGATCCTACCCTCTCACTGGGTTACCTGTCATTACTTCAGAGGTCAAACAAATCCTTCCACACTATTATGGCTGACTCTTCATATCAGGGAACATAGCAGAGCCCCAGGACATGTACCCACTGGGCTGAATGAGGACCCCTGCCTGTCCCCATAGCTAGGTAGGAGAGGCAGACCCCAACTAATGAACGCTGGGGCCGTAACATCATAAGGCTTGTGGACCCCGGTGCAGCTTCCCTGGATGGGACCTGGAAACTCTAGTCCCACAGGCAAGGTTCAGGCCTCTCTCATTTGATTGAAATGGACAGAGGGTGGTTAACCAGATGCTGAGAACAGCTGGTTCCTGAGCCACCAGTGGTCCCAGGGCCTTGAGTTCAAGTTCTCTGGGTCCTGACATGGGTCAGCATAAGGCCCGCCCACCCTGATACCCCAGCACTGAGAACTATGGAGCCCTTCCCATGCAAGTCCAAAATCGACCTCCAAAGAGGTGAGAGACCACAGGGGCCACCCTACCGGAGAGGGCCAATCAGGAGGGAGGGAAAGGTAGCTGAGGAGGGTCGTCAAACTCCAGCAGCATCTGAAACACCTTTTGACAGGAATAATCAGAATGTGTCGGCTCTGCAGGGGCTTGGCAGGACCACTCACTCTCCCTGGCTCCTGCACCCACCTGAACTACAAAGAGGCAAAATGGACCGGCCTCGGACCTTCAGCACAGCCACGGCAAGGCAACCAATGAGGCAAGATCCAGACCCGGGTTTGCAGTACGTCCGCCACTTCCTCCCCCCACCCCCTTCCTCCCTCGCAGATTTTAATTAAGGGTTTCCTTGCAGAAGAGCGAGCTCTATTTAACTAAATCCTTGGCCCACTTTTACATTGTCTTCTCTATGCCAGGGCGCCAGGAAAAGTTAATTATAACTTCTAAACACTCCATTAAGGGTGCCCCCCACCCCCACCCCATCTTCCTCCTCTGCCCGAGGCCGTGTGCGACCGAATCAGCTGGTTCATTGTGCCCTTCGCAGACCTCACTCTGCTTTTCATCCATGCCCAAGGCTAAGCTGCCTTGGCTGAGCTAGCCTGATCTCCATCTCTGGCCCTTTCAGAGGCTCACGGGAGCCCAACCCACGGCATGAACGGGAGCCAGCTGGGACTGGCTGCTCATCCAGCACCACACACACTCAGCAGGTGAGGCTGGTGAGTGAAGAGGCCAGCAGGCCAAGAGGACAGACAACATCTGGGCCCAGACAGGCAGACACTAGCCACTGGTTTATATTGTGGCAAGCCGTAGTTTGTGCCACAATGCATGGGGGTGGGGCAGAGCCCCGGAAGGTGAAGCCCAAGGCCTAGTGACACCCGTGTGTGTGTGTGTGTGTGTGTGTGTGTGTGTGTGTGTGTGTGTGTGACCTGAACTGTCTGTTGGCCCTGGAGAAAGTGAAATTAATTCCCTCGAGGTATCCCACTGGTCTGCGTGGGAGTAAAAGCTGGGGCACTGTCTGTGGTTATGGTGGTTGAGAGGGAGGGAATGGAGGGACGCCCCTTCACGGATCAGGACGGGGCTCCCAAGACGTGATGGAGAAGCAAAGAGGAAGGAGGATCTGGGGCCAGGAAGGAGAACTCTACAGAAGTGCCCATTGGGTGTCAGGTGCACAGAGCAGAGGCTACAGGGAGGGATGGAAACAAGTGAGCTGCCTTTGGCCTCCTGCCCACCCTGGGGCATGCAGGGACCGACCTGAAGCTGGAAATGGAATGGAAGCCATAGAGACTGTGTATCCCCAGTCAGGGGCCAGGAGGCGGTCCAGGTCAGCCCAGCAATAAGCAGACGTCTTCCCAACGGGACTACCATTTATCATTTGGCAGCAGCAGAACCCGGCCTGGTGTCCTCACCCAGGGAACCCTGAACCAACCAGTCTTGGGGGAGTGGGGGTGGGGGGATGACTGTGTTGCCTGCTGCTGATCACATCCTCGCCTGAGGAGGAGGAAAAAGAAGGAACTTCCTTTGCTCCATTCAGCAAGTTTTGCATTTTTTCCTTTGACTCTGAAAAGTTGACGGATGTGCCCTCAGCCATTTCTTAACTTCTTCCTGGGACAGTCACAGGGGAAACCGGGGTGCCACTGCGGCTCCCACCTTCACCCCTCCAAGGACCCGGAAGGACGTCTGTAACGATGATAACACAGACATCCCTGCAAGCTGGCAGCGGCTCAGAGGGAGCGTGGGGTGGGTGGGCTGCTCAGCCCTGGTCAGGTACCTAAACCTGTCTCACTGAGAGTTTACACTAGCTTTTAAACCTCCGATCTGTCAGGGACTGGCCTGGAATGAAACTTCACATTTATCCCTGAGACCAACAGGGAGGGAAGACATTCCCTGGGGTTCAGCTCCAGGACCCAGGCAGTGCCATGCCTGCAGGCTGAGAAAGGCTTGTGAGTACATTGGGATGACTGGATAGCCAGGTGGGACACTCCTCCTGGACAGATGTACAGCACCAGCCACCAAGGAGACAAGGCCTCAGAGCCATGAGCTCTGTCTTTATCTGCTGCAGAATAGCGCACGCTTCCCTTAAGGAACTAGAGGAGAGCAAGGCCATGGCAAAGGAAATGTTCTCCTGACCCAGACATCCATTCTGGAATCTTCCAGAGTATCTGCCCATGATGCCACCACCCTGACTCTACTATCCAGATCTGCCTTTGGAAAGCCATGGAGCCCTCCTTACCCCCTCCCCACTCCTGTTAAACCTGAAAGCCTCCGTCACACTTAGAATCAGCACCAATTCCTAACCAGCCCTCCTCACACGGCTCTCTTTTTTTTCTGTCCCACCTCTGGCCCTATGACAGCCATGCCCCTGGCCCCATAGTCCTCCCCAGCTCTGCAAACTCTACCCAATGTTCACCCTCAGGCCTGGTCCAAAGTCACCATAACCACCCAGTCAAAGGCCTGCACTACCACATCTCCAGGTCCCCAGGTCAATCCTCAGCAGAGTTGTGCTTCTCTCTGTCAACCAGATCACTATCTCCCCAAGAGACTGAGCAGGGCCCCGGACACTTACTCCCCACTGTTCCCAGCCCCTGACATATGCTGACTCCTACGGACCCTCCAGAGGTGAGTCTTCAGGTCTGTGTTCTGTCTGTGGAGACGTCTGGCTGCTGTGATCACATGTCAACACTCAGAAGCAGAGAGGTTAACATACATTTACAGCCAGCCCTGCCAGCTCCCCACTCCTTTCCTGAGGGAGTCCTGATATGGCAAATACCAGTTCACAGAAGCAACCGTACATGCACTCTAGACTTTACAGTGCACAAAGCTTAATTAACTGTTTCTCCCACGCCGGCCTCTGATCTGTCTTTGGAGGTGGACAAGGTAGCCTGACCACCATGCAAAATGGAGTAACTGAGATCCAGAAAGACCTCCAGCTGCCACAGTCACCCACTCAGGAAGCAGACCCGAGGTGTCAGCCCCAGACAGTAAAGCCACACACCCCACCACTAAGAATAAGAGATGTAACGAAGAGCCTCATCGCAGAGTCCTACTGCCTGAGTTTGAATCCCAGCTCTGCCACATACTAGCTGTGTGGCCTTGGGCAAGTGGCTTTGCTTCTCTGGACCTTGGTTTTCTACTCTGTAAAATGGAGCTAACAATAGCTGCTCCCTCATGTCATCAGGACTGAAGGAGGTGTTTCTACAGAGGAGGGCACAGAGTGGGCACTCAGGAAACACATGCTGTATCCACATGCACTCTGCACACACACACACACACACACACACACCGACTGTTTCCCAGTCAGAATCTCCAAGCCCTCAGGAGTCTCTCCTCTCCCAGCAGGAGCAGCACTCTAGCAACCAATAACATTTCCACCAAGTGGCTGGTTCCTGGCCCTGGATCAAGAATAGAGGGCAGCTCCCGGCTCCCCAGCCTGCAGCTCACCCTACGCAGTGACATCCCTGGCCTCTTCAAATGCTTCAAGGCAGCCAAAAAGAGAGGCCTGTGGGAGGAAGCCTTCAGGGTCTCATGCTTGGCCCCAAACCATCTGGCTACACCCTGTGCTGACTCTCAACTCCTCTGTCAAGGCCCAAGCCTCCAAGAGAAGTCCACCTTGAAGACTTCCCTTCCCTGGAGAAAGCCACAGCCCATCCCCATGCCACAGTCCCTTGATGATCTGGGCCCACAGACCACTCAGCTCAAGTATTTGAGCCATACCACAGGGTCCATGAATTCTCATCTGTCAAAAGAGAACGCACGAAGAAATATCTCACCAGAGCTACGGTCACATTTCACCAAGGCAGAGAGCAGAAAAGAACCTGCCATACCGGGCCTGGCACACAGTAGGTGTCTGGCCTGTGGTGACCCTGACTCAGCCAAAGGGAAACTCTCACCTTTTATCACTCACAGAAGAAAGGACAAAGAGCTACCCTGGGCATGGAGAACCCTGAAGGAGACAGCCCAGAGCATGTCCAGGGAAGCACCTGGCTGTCTCTGGCCTTGGCTACACACTCCCCTACCCTAGCCTTCACATGTTCTAGCCCAAATGAGCCTGGATTAAAATTTCCCATTTGAAAAATCAATATTTAAAGTGCCAAGCCTGCCAAGTGGAAGAAAAGCCTTGCTTGTAAATATTTGTCTCACTGGCAGAGCCGGGCCTCTCGCTCAGTACAGCTACCAGCTTCATGGCTGCCCCCCTGCTCCCAGTCAGCTGCGTGTGGCACACACAGGGACTGCAAAGGACTGGACAGTCTGGCAGCCGTGGTGCCTGGGGAGCTTCCTATGGGAGGAATCGATGGATCGACACACCTACTTCTCCTCTCCAGGACAGCAGGTCTATGCACCAGGCTACTCAGGAGCCATCCATCTGTCCACCCTTCCCCAAGGCAGAGACAAAGCCACCCCACTGTGACTTTTTCACAGACTCCAGAACATGCCAATTCCCTACTGTAAGTGTTGGGGGAGGAGCGTGCTGGGGGGGGAGGGCATGCTAGTTCATATCTTTAATTTGGAAAAAAAAAAAAAAAAAAAGCACCGGGACAAAGCCCTACCCATTACTTTGTGGGGTCAAGCTCTGCCACCTACACCAGCTGATGCCCACAGGATGAACCACGTGAGGCCCCTGTGACCCCATGGAGCCACAGAGCAGAGGGGTCTCCTCACTGGAGGCTGAACCACAAGTACATGAGTAGAGGGGACCTGCCCTGGAATCACTGTTCCCAGAAAGTCATTCTTCACACAACAACTCAGCTATTCATTCATTTTTTCCATTTACCAGCTGCTCTGTGAACACTTGCGCCAGGGACTCAAGGCTGAACACATGGGTGGACCACACACACACACATGTGAGCCAAACAAATAGGAAGTCACACCCAAGGTAGGATGGGAGAAAGGTGCAAGACCCAGTCTGAGAGGCCAGGGAAGGCACCCCAAGGCAGTGGACAGGGAAAGGCACGGGATCAGGAGGTCTAGGGCAAGGCAGGGATGACACATTACTGGGAGAGGGCAGGGGCGGCTCCGGGCGCCATGCCCTCCCAGGCACCGGGTGTGCTCAGTGCACAGGACTTACCCAGCCACTCATTGAACTTCTTCACTTCGCTCGGGAGCCCCAGCTCTGTGAAGTCCCCGGCGTGGATCAGCACATCACCATAGGGCATCTGGATGGGGTCTGTCCTTGAGTGGGTATCAGAAACACAGACAAAACGGGTGTAGCCAGGTGGCTTTGGGGCGTCATGAGGCACCGGGTCCACCCTGCAGGGAGAGAAGATGCCGTGGGTTATGGGGGGGGGGGGTCACAGAGCTGTGATCTTGTGGGGTGGTGGGTCTCCAAAATACAGCCACTCCATGCTCCCAGCCCCATCAACATAGATAGTGTCCAACTGAACAAGAGCCAAACAGCCAGCCTTTCGGAGGGTCCAGCAAAATGTTCTTGTCGCCTTGCCTCAGTTTCCCCTCTATTCCACGGTGTAAGGTTTAATCTTCATTGTCGACTTGATGGAACTTTGGATCACCATGGAAATGCAGATCTGGAAGTTGTGGAACCCTTCCCTAAAGGCTTCACCTTGAATGTAGGGAGCACCATCGGCGTCCCGAGAGCTGAGTACCAGCAGTCATCTGGCCCTGCTACTTGACACCCGATAGAATGGGACCAGCTCCCCCACATTCCTGCCACCGTGCCTTCCAAGCCATGACAGACTGCACCCTCCAACTCTGAGGCAAAATAACCCCTTCCTGAAGCTGCTTTGTGCAATGCGGGAGCCTCGGAGAGCCTCTGTGAGTGCCTGGTCGCCATGCCCACGTGCAGCGCCTACGATTACAGCCCAGCTGTTCTGGACTAAAGCAGCATTTCCCCCGCTTTGCCATTGCTGCCGAGCCCATGGAGTTTTATCATCACGGAAATGCTCTGTCTCCCGTGCTATCTGTCTAGGCTTTGTCCACAAGCCACAGTTTCTTTTTCAACCTCTCAAAACCAGCTTTCACCCCTGGGGGGCACTATTGCCCCGCTGACGATGAGTGGCCTGAAATCCCTGGTCCATTCAAGAGAACTGGCCGTGAGCTGAGCGCAAAGGATGCACAAGCCCCATTGCCAAGGAGAACAGTGGGGGTGGGGGTGGGGGTGGGGGGTGGATAGGGGAGACAGGTGACAGTTTTCCCGGGACTAAGACAGTGTGGTCATTTTGATACCAAGAGCCTTCTGGGATTGTGTAAAACAACACCCCTGCCGTCAGAAAACCAGGTCCCTGAGCCCCGCTCTGCCACTGTCTCTTAGACACAAGCAGAACCCATGGCCTGGGTTTGTACCTCCCTGGATAAGAAAACTCCAGAAACTAAAAAGAATACAGCCAAATAAGCTCCATCCCCAACCCCAGGAGCCCTCACAGCCGGCTGAGGACCCTCCATAGCTCCCCCCCCAGTCCAGCGTTCTTCACAGAGCATACCGCATCCCCAACTAAATGACTTCACCAGGCTCACAGCGCTTAAAAACAACGCAATGACATTTCAACAAGCAGCTCTCTCCAAACGAGTATGCTGCTCGAGGAGTCGTGTTTAAATCTAATTATGCGACAAACCAAAAGCAGTACCGTATCAGTTACATAAATACTTTTAAAGACATCTTTCTAATTATCCTTTTTTTTTTTCAGACAATATACTTCGAAGAAATTTAATTAACACCTTATGAGAGACATGGGTTCAGCATGCTAATGTGCAGGATGCCTCCCTCATGCTGGATCTGCAGCAGGTGGAGGCGCCATGCCAGCCTCTCCCCCATCTCTGAGGCCCGATACGGGGGAGCACCCTTGGTCCCCCTTTGGGGGTTGTTAAGCCAAGACAGAGCCTCAGCAGCTTGGAGCTAGGCTAACTGGAAAGACAGAGAAATTTGCCAAATGAGTCCAATGATGGGCAGCCGGGAAGGTTCTGGGCTCTCGTCTCCTCTCTCCATATACCCATTCCATGTTCAATTAGCACAAATACTGAGTACCTAATAGGTACCAGCTTCCGAGGCCAGCGAGGGCCAGAGGGATGAGCAAGCTAGGGCCCCACCCACCAGGAGCCCACAGATTGCAGGCAGCTACAGATTCGACTAGGCTGTGACCCTGAAGCCTCCAGTTGTAAAAGAGCAATGGAAGGAGCCAGGCGGTGGTGGCGCACGCCTTTAATCCCAGCACTCGGGAGGCAGAGCCAGGCTGGCCTCGAACTCACAGAGATCCGCCTGGCTCTG
>CABHPP010105848.1:3402-17897 GCA_902168425.1 Peromyscus attwateri | reverse complement strand
GGCGGTGGTGGCGCACGCCTTTAATCCCAGCACTCGGGAGGCAGAGCCAGGCGGATCTCTGTGAGTTCGAGGCCAGCCTGGGCTACCAAGTGAGTTCCAGGAAAGGCGCAAAGCTACACAGAGAAACCCTGTCTCGAAAAACCAAAAAAAAAAAAAAAAAAGAGCAATGGAAGGGCTGAAGACCAGAGAGGGCCCTAACCTACTCTGGGTTCCTGGAAGCTTCCAGAAGGAGGCAGTGCATGAACAGACCTGGAAGGCAAATCTCCCTGCAATTCTCACCTTTCCTAGGTCCTCTGGGACTCCCAGCACCTCCTCTCCAAGGCAGTCTAACAGGTGAGGGGTGTGGGGGTCCTCCACCTGTGATCTCTGACCATCCTGACAGAGCTGACTGGACCACAGGCAGCCAATCAGCGCTGGACTACCTACCTACCGGTGGACACGGGAACTCAGGCAAACCAAACAAATCCATATGTTCTCCCACCCATCACACACACATACACACACACACACACACACACACACACACACACACACACTTTACAGATGCCATAAAGTTACAAAGACTAAGTCAAACAGATCAAGAGAAAGGAAGAAGGGGAGGCTGGGAGTGTGGGGGGATCCGGCAGTCTCTCCTTAAGAGGCGACCTGGCCACCAGGCAGCCGGGGGCTCTCATCAACATGGGGCGGTTGCGGGAGCCCGAGCTCTTTAATTAACTTTACCTTATTTCCCTGCACCCCGAGGCTTCCGAGGCACAGGGAAGATAGAAGCCTAGAGATCCCCAGAGAGCAAGCGAGCTAAAGTCTCTTTTCCCCAGCTCAGTTCTGCGGCAAAGCTGTTTGCCCAACCCTGCAAGAAAAGAGAGCAAGCTTCGCTCCCAGTGTCTGGGAACTCAGCACCGACGGAGCAGTGTCCCCACATCTGCTCTCCTCTCCCTCCTTGTAACCCTCTGCACAGTACCCTACCAGCACCCCCATTTTACAGGTGACCAAACTGGGCCTCGGGAAAAGGCTGTTTCACCCGCAGTTTCGGCCACAGAAGCTGACTTCAGGGGCCTAGGGAGATCACTCGGTGGGTAAAGTGCCTTCTGCTCTGTCCCCCAAAGCCATCCTGGACAGTAACATGCCTGGTGTCCAACACCCACACAGGCCTCATAAGAGACGCGCTGTCCCTCAGTTGCCCCAGAGAAAAAGGGTGCTCTGAAGTCTGCGGTTCCTGTAACACCTGCAGCTGTGGGCCTGGGCATCGGCCATGTTGTTTGAGAATTCTGCAAAAGAGGGAGACTGAAGCCCAAGACGGGCAGTGAGTGGTCGGCTCCATACAACACAGCTGCCCTGACCCCCTCTTCCGGTGCTCTCCCCAGAAGAGCAGGTTCCAAAGGTGACCTGGCCACGCTGCCCACGCACACCCCTCGGCCTGTACTTCCCACTGTCTCTCAGCCTTCAGGTAGCTGGTCCTTCCAACTGGGATGGCCCACTCTGCTTCCCTCAAATGCTGCTGCACCTCTGAGCCCCAGGCCCTCATGCATCCCCAGGGCTCTTCCCGGCCCCATCCTCCCTCCCATCCCCTTCTTTCTTTCCATCTTCTGTACTAGGGACCAGATATGGGGCAGGGGATACGGGGTGCCTCGGAACCAAGCCCACCTCCGAAAGAACATCTTCAGCTCGGACAGATTTGTGACTAGGAAGAGCTGCTGCTGTGTTTGTTGCCCAGGAGCCCAGGATGTGGCTGAGTCCCCTTCTGCTTTGCCCCTGGCCCCTGCCCAGCTCCAGGGACACGTGAAGGATGTCTACAGAGCATTCAGGGTCAAAAGCTAGAGAAGCCAAAGGAACAGCCTGTGTGAAGATCTGAGGCTGGGGCTGAGGAGATAACTCAGTCAGGAGATCATTGGCCTCGGAAGCAGAAGGACCCTTGAGTTCAACCTCAATAACCCAAGTGAAAACTGGACAAAGATGCATACCTGTAATCCCAGCACTGGGAAGGTGGAGACAGGTAAGATCCAGGTCTCCAAAAGTAAGGTGCTGTGGATATCGCTCTGTATAAATAAACACTGATTGGCCAGTAGCCAAACAGGAAGTATAGGCGGGACTAACAGAGGAGAATTGAGGGAACAGGAAGGCAGAGGGAGAGAAGACTGGAGCTGCTGCCAGGACAAGGAAGATGTAAGGTACCAATAAGCCACGAGCCACGTGGCAAAGTATAGATTAATAGAAATGGGCTAAATATAAGAGTAAGAGCTAAACAATGATAGGCCTGAGCTAATGGCCAAGCAGTTTAAATAATATAAGTGTCTGTGTGTTTATTTTATAAGTGGGCTAAGGGACTGCCGGGGCTTGGCGGGACCTGGAGAAAACTCTCCAGCTACAGTAAGGTGCACAGCTCCTGAGAAGCCACACCTCTGGCCTCCACAAGTATGCACGGGCGCGCGCGCGCGCGCGCACACACACACACACACACACACACACACACCACATTCACATACACACAACAGGTGCACATACACAACACACACTCACACACACACATGTGCAAACACACACAGACATACACATACCACATACTCTCACATATACCACACACACATACACACCACCATGTGCACATACACATGTACACACCACACTCATGTGCACACACATGTGTCCACATGCACACTCATGCAAGCACACATAAAACCCGGGGCAGGAGGGAGGTTGGAAGGTTTAGGAAACCCGAGCAGCTGCTGTGTTTGTTGCCCAGGAGCCCAGGATGAGGCTGAGTCCCCTTCTGCTTTGCCCCTGGCCCCTGCCCAGTTCCAGGCTGAGTCCTCAGCCTCGCAGCTAGTGGACGGGCTGAGCCCACTACACAGGGCCAAGGGGGTGTCCTGGCTCCGTGTGCTCCCCTTCCAAAGTCTTAGCTCCTCCCTCTGGAAGGAGGGACCAGGTGTCAACCCAGTCAAGTGCCAAGGACGGGACCTCTCCGCCTAGCTCTGCCATTCCTGTCCCTGCATTCTCCAGCACCTAGTACCACCTAAGGGACCCAAAGGGTCTTTAAACAGTCTGGCCCATGTCTCCAGTGACCCCCAAAGGGCAGAGGGAAGAGTTAACACCAAGTGTGTCCACCCCAGATACCTTCATGGCAGACTCCAGGAACCCTGATCCTCCCTCTCACTGCCCACTGTTATACCTGCATGCCCAGGGTCATGATGCCTGGAGGATTCTCCCGAAAACCTCCTGGGATTTCTCAGCCCCAGGGCCCACAGCTGGAGGCCCCAGCTGCAGACAATCATCACTCTGACAAAGGCTGACAAGTTACCAGCCGGGTCTCAGGGGCCTCTGAGTAACTCACAAAGATCAATCAGAGGCCATGTTAAGCTGTCACTGTTATTATTAAATATAAATTGTGGATTTATTAAATAGGACCCCCCTCCTCACTCCTTCACCCCAGAGACAAAGCCCGCGGAGGTGATAAATCACTAAGCAGGAGCAACCTCTCTCCAAGGCAGAGTGGCCACTTGTGAAGGAAATCCCCTACAGCCTGCAGGCCTCCTCCAGTTCAGATCTGGAGTCTGAATGGAAGGGACAGGAGGCAGCGGCCCCAGAGTCCTGTGCCTACCCAGACAGCTGTCCTGCTAAATGCAATGTTGAATTTCAAAGTTCTGTTTGTGCTCCCTCCTAAGCCCTACCCACACCCCAGTGGCCCCTCAGCCCCATTGTTTATGGAAGCCAGGACCCTAGCTGACTGGGGAGGCATTCCATAGAGCAGGCCAAAGGGGAGAGGTCCAGACCATGGGAGGCATCAGCCAGACAAACAACCCGAAAACACTTTTGCTGCTACAAGCGTCACCCGCTCACATGGCTCTTACAACCTGCTGCTGCCTAGCAGCAGATGCCTGGAACACAAGCCCAGGGCGAGCAGGCAGCGGCCTCTCATCACTTCAAGCACTAAGTTCCACGCCCAGGCCTGGCTCTTGCTCCAGTGATGAACATCAGCCACTCACATGACTCTACCGCCCCGGAGACTTCTCTACTGCACCCTCGGCATCACTGTAAATATCACTTTGTGGTTGGGGAAACTGAGGCACCGAGCGGCGTGAGCCTCACCCAGGTAGGCCAGCCCAGGACCCATGTTTCTCACCCACAAGCTGCCTAACTGTTCCCAAGGAATCCGAATGAACAAAGGAAGGGAGAGGGGAGAGAAGGGCTGGCCTCCACTGTTCCCTGGTTAAATGGGAAGAGCCACCCTCTCTCTCGTTCATTCACTGCCCTTCCCCAGGACATGGTCTGGCCCCAGGGCCTGTAGCCAGCCTCTCCTACGAAGGCCCCTCTACCCAGCAGGCCCCTCTCCCATATTAGCCCTCTGTGGGCTCTATCCTTCTACTCCTCCTGCTTACCCCTTCCAATCGCCCCCACCCCACACTCCTTAAGGCCTCAACTAGAATCTATCTTATCCAGAAGGTCATTCCCATACATCCCCAAATTGATGGACCTTCCTCAGCTTTCCTCTCCTATCGTCCTGTCTGCATGGCTTTTTTTTCTCCGGCTAGGGTCTCCAGGGGTCTACCCAATCCAGTCACATTCCACAATAGCCCCAAAGGGCAACATCTCTGAGTCCAGGACACTCACAGATGGGTGTGCGGAGAACACAGATGCACATCAGCCCCCACTGCTCTGTCTGAGGGTCTGGGGCTCTCCCACATTCCCACTGAACAAAATCAACCCCAGCATCAGGGACCTCAGTATTATCATCTCCAGTCCCACCAACACAAAAAGATAATCTAGGCAGAGAAAGTCAGGCCTCTGCCTGCAGCATCTCTGCCAGGCTGCTGGGTCCCAAAGACCAAGAAGAGGTGTGCCCTCAACAGTGCCTTCGGCCTGCCTAAATCCTCCAGTCTGGTTCCCAAATAAAAAAGTAAGTAAAAATAAATTCTTTAAAAAAAAGAGGCAGTGCTGGGCTAGAAATCCACCAAAAACTACACCTTCTGACCATGTGGGATGAAGCTTCCAGGGGAACGAGCATGGTTCAAGCAAGTGCTGCTGGGAAAATAGCACGTTGGAACTGCCCCTCCAGACCACACAACTGCCACCTTCGATGTCCTGCTTCCAATGAATTATCTCCTCAGCACATCGTTGAACAGAATGGGGTTGAAGGAAGTCACACCGGACAGAGTGGCTACATACCACTCCACTACCCTGTCACGCTGGGATTTGAGCAATTCACCCATTGTACCTTGTCCCTGAGTGACAGCTACTGGGACCTCTTGAACCTACTCACTACTCAGAAGCAGGGCTCCAGCCCCTAGAGGAAGCCCAGTGTCTGCACCCCCAGGGATAATCTAACATTCTTGAGAGGGGCTTCTAGCAACCCCACAGCACAGGGTCACGCTGGCCATAGCTGCCACCTCCTTGTTCTGTCAGCAGGGAGCCATCAGTCCCTCCCCTCTGTGCAGGATCAAGGTGACCCTGACCCAGCACAGTGTGTGAAACTGAGATGAGGTGGTACTGAACCCCCAGACCTCCTCCATAGAGGAGGCATGGGGGTCAAAGAAAGGGAGAGGAGCCGACTCATTCAGGATGGGGTCTTAACCCACTAATGGGCCTACAGCAGAACCTTCTCCTTGTCTGTGATTCAGTCTCCCCATAGGAGTAAGTCAGACTAGGAATTGGGAGCCACATCCTTAGACCCAGCTGAAATTCAGCCCTAGACATTCCCCCCAGAACAAGCGAGCCTGGGGTGGCAAAACTCATGGTTCCATCATCAAATCTTGGATCTCTCTGTAAAACCATCTTATTTTCAAACACTTCTGAAGCATTCGCCAAGTTCAGTCAAACAGGACGAGGGGTCACTGTGGGTCCCTGGGGCCACCAGT
This sequence comes from Peromyscus attwateri, assembly GCA_902168425.1. Taxonomy (NCBI): domain Eukaryota; kingdom Metazoa; phylum Chordata; class Mammalia; order Rodentia; family Cricetidae; genus Peromyscus; species Peromyscus attwateri. Next base: position 12,051 of record CABHPP010105848.1, on the reverse strand, counting down.
CTGGGGCTTCCCTCAGGTTCCTCCCAACTTCAACCCAAGTGCAAGAGCACAGAGCGGTTTGGGTCCACGAGCCCCGAGAGTGCGCGCTGAGCTGATGGATGTACCAGAAGCCAAGAGGCACCCACATCCCGGTCCCCTCCAGGTCCCCGGACATCAGCACTTACATCTGCACATGCGGTGGCTGAAAGCGGCCCTGGTTGATGTTGTAGAAGGTGAAGGCCTGGGTGGGGTTGGAGCTGTACTCATCCACCTCAATGATGAGCCTGCCATGCTGGTGCCGCCTCGCCGCCATCACGTGGGACTGAGAGAACGCCATGCCCAGGCCACAGGGGAGCAGGGCCAGGGCCTCGGCCTTCAGGATGCCAGCATCCCACCTAGAGCGCCACATGGACCTCCGTGGGCCACCCGGGCATCTCCCACTACCGCCGCTGCCGCCACCACTGCCGCCTCCGTCGCCGTTGCCGCTGCCGCTGCTGCCGGATCCCCCGCCAGACCTGCAAACAGACTGAAGAGACGGAGCAGAACCATGCGACAGTTAATCTGTTTGGGATTTGTTTTATTTAATGTCAGATGAAGATTTAGAAAGAGGGAAAGGGTGGGGGGAAGAGGGGGAAAAAACACAGTCGCACACAGCTCAAAAACTCATTACAAATCTTTCCAACTCAGCAGTTTGATGAATATACTTTGGTAAAAAAAAGGAGAGCGAAGGGAGGGAGGAGACCATGAGGAAAAAAAAAAAAAAAAAAAAAAAACTCTCGATGCCATGGACGGATGCATGCATGGTCCAACATGTTTAAATACTTCAGACATTTTTTTTTATTCCCTCCAACAAGATTCTCGGAGCCTACAGAGTAGCTGAGCTGAAGACGAGACAATAGCTGGTATTTTGTCAACAGGGAAGTTAAATTTCTGTTTTTCAGATTTAGGGAACAGGAAGGATGCCTGCCCAACTCCACCTCCTCCCCACATACCCCCCAAACACATCCGCGGGGCCACACCCACACCCCAGCAAGCCTAAGCAGGTGGGGACAGCACGGGATGAAAATTCCTCCTTCAACGTCAGTTTAGCCTCGAGACATCTTTCGGAGGCACCCGGAGAAGGGGTTTTCCAAGAAGTGGCCATGAAGCTCCTCTGCTGAGGCAGGGTGGTGGCCCCAGGAGAAACCTGGAGAGGATCTCCCTTCCTGTGCATCTCCCTGTCCCCCTCAGGGTCCCAGGATCCAAGAACCCACTTAATCACACAGTGAAAATTCTATAGTTTTTCTTTCCTTCCTTTTTCTTGCAGTGGAAAGGTGCAGTTTACATGTAAATTTAACTGGACTAAAACTCCCCTGCACAGCCTGGTCTACAGAGCGACATCCAGGACAGAAACCAAAACTACACAGAGAAACCCTGTCTCAAAAAACCAAAAAAAAAAAAAAACCCTCCCCTGCAGCAGAATCTGAGCCAGCTGTGTGGAGCCTGGAGGCACAGACCGGGTCAGTGCGACAGCACCCTGTCCTGGGGGGCTTGGGCCTGGTTACTGACACCGTGGTTCCCTCATCGCTGCTTCCAATAATTTTTTAACTGTGTGAACGGGCAGTGACTTGAAGTTTTTTTTTTTTTTTTTTTTTTTCCTTGTTGTTCTCGGATTGTGCTTTTTAAGATCCTCCAACGGCCCTGCTTGGACTGTATTTAACCAAAGAGAAATGATTCCTGGACACTTGGATCCCAGTCACTTTAAAGGAAGAAAAATCCCCCTTGCTTTGTGCTCGGAAGGGGAATCGACACACTCAGAAAACAAATTAGATTAGTAAAATGACAATAATTCGAGACTAGAGAACATCTTAATTACGTGCAAGAAGAAACGGGTTATTAATTCTTAAAAAAATTCTCAATCATCCCCATACAAGGTAAAATAAAACGGCAATAATTTCTTTCCCTCTCAAAACATGGAAAGAAAGGGACAGCTCTGTCAGGCAAGGTAGGGTAGGTACATCAGTAGTCTCAGGAGGCTGAGGCAGGAGGATTGTTGTGAGTTTCAGACCTCACCTCAAAAAAAGACAGGAGAACTAGAGATGGTGAGATGCGTCTGCAAGCCCAGCACTTGAGGGGAAGAGGGGAACACGTGGTCAGGAGTCCAAGATTATCTGAGTTTGAGGCCAGCCTGGGCTACATAACACCTTGTGGCTCAGAGGTTAAGAGCACTGTCTCCTCTTCCAGAGGACCCGGGTTCAATTCCCAGCATCCACATGGCAGCTCACAACTGTCTGTAACTCCAGTTCCAGGGGATCTGACACCCTCACACAGACATATACGCAGGTAAGAAACAACAAGGCACATAAAAATATAAATAAATAAATCAGTTTTAAAGATGTCAAAAATGAAAATAAATGAAGAGAGAGAGAGAAATGTAAAGTAGAATCTGACCCCGAGTCACAGTGAGAGATGAAACCCCAGCCCAAACCACATGGCCCGAACCTGCTCTCCCAGTCTGAGTCACTGTCCTCCTGTCCAGGCGGGGACAACCACTCACCCTTTACCTCTGAGCAGACAAGGCCTCGGACAAGAACCTTCCTGCTGGGGTCCTGTGAGAAGCCTGGGTTTTGCTGAGAGTAGAGCAAGTGTCCTCACGACTTATCCCTGTAAGCTACCAGCTGTGACCACAAACAAGTGCTCTACACTCCCAAGGGCAGTCTGGTCACCCACAAAATGAAGAGAACAACCGTCCCAACCTCCGAGTTGTGAAGAGTAAACAAGATGACACCTATGTACACTGGTTGTCACATGCCCTGGGGGTACACAGCAAGTGCTCAATAAATGCAAGCTGCTACTCTTCTTCCTTTAGTCTCTCCCAGGTGGCCCATCACAAAACTTCACAGATGTTGAAAACATGGATGGATGGATGGATGGATGGATGGATGGATGGATGGATGGACGGACAGATGCATGCTCAGATGGACAGTGTCTGGCTAGACTCCTTCCCTAGCACCCAGCACAGACCTGGCAGAGGATGGTGTCTGCACAGCCCAGTCCAAGCCTGAGGAGCCACAGTCCTCTTTCCTTGCCAGCCCCATGCCAGCAGCCCATCAGGGTGCCGGGCACACTGGGCCCAGTCTGGACAAAGGGGCATGCAGGGCCGTACACACACATACTGCCCCCCAGGGAAGCAGGTGCCAGCAGAGACACCTCAGTGGGAAAGCTGCCTGGCAGCAAGAGATTCAGGGGGAGGAGGCAGGCAGGGAGTCCCGGGTGCCGGCCCTGCAGTGCCATGCCGCACTTCACATAAAGAGGACTCACCACAGGTCCTGCCTAGAGACACGGAGGAAACCAGGAACCCAGGGCCTCCTTCTGAGCTTCCATTTCGTGTTTATGGGGCTGTTGCAGCAGCCGCCGCCAGCACACCCGCATTCAGCTCCGCAGTCCACTGAGGGAGAGTAGCTTCCCCAGAAAACGGCTTTCAGCTGGGAAATGCTCACACCTGGTCCCCAAAATGGAGTAGCATGTGTGCATGGTGGGGTGACTGACTGACTTGAGTACTGGTTCCCTGTCCGGTGGGGTGACCTTGAACCAGTTCATAGGTCCTAGGGGAAGGGGGGTCCTGCCAGGACTACTCCACAGAGAGACTCAGTGTGAAAGGAAGGAAGGAAAGAAAGAGGGAGGGAGGGAGAGAGGGAGGGAGGGAGGAAGGAAGGAAGGAGGAAAGAAGAGAGGAAGGAAAGAAGGAAGGAAGGAATTCACCTTGTTCAACAAACACATTTCAGATCCCACTTTCTGTCCCTGTCCCCTGTGCCAAACGTAAATACCCAGATTCCTACCAGAAAAAAGCCACTGAAAACAGAAAGAGGTCCCTATCCCCAAAGATTGGGCTGGGAAGGGGGTAGAATGCATACATAAACAGGAAAATATGTTTTCAGACAGTAGCATCCGGAAGAAAACAGAGCTTAGAAACAAGATAGAAGGCAGTGAGGACTCCATAAACTGGATGACCGTGAACAGCATTTCCAAATAGGCATCACCTAACAGGATAGGGAGTGACCTAGCCACACCCAGGCCTGGGCAAAGAGCCGAGGTAGAGGGGACAGCAAATTCAAAGGCCCTGAGGCAGAGGGGCATCAGTGATGACCCTCCTGTTATTGTCCCCATGGCTGTCTGCCAGCAGGCCTCCGGGCTGAAGAGGTCACAGGGCATGAGTTCAGGTGATGCTGGCCTGTGGGATGCTGGGCACATCACTTAATCTCTTTCTACATCCCTACTCATCTCCACTTGGAGTTATAGACAGGGTAGGAGGAATCTCCCTCCATAAAGCCCCAGTAAGAAAGTCGAGTTTGAAGGTTCTGAGCCTGCCTGGTCCAGCACTGCTGGACACATTCCCTCCATCTGGGGGACTAGCTTAAGTCTTGTCCTCTTCTAAGAGAGCCTTTCTCTGGAGCCATGGTGTTGAGCAGGACACCGAGGGGCAGGCTGTGCTGAGACGCCCACTGTATGAGAAGCTGACACCCAGAGAAGAAGTCCCATTTCAGTCCCCGCCCCCCAGTTTTGTCTAGCCTTCTGCTGGTTCTGGACTCTGTCACCACAGCCACAACACACCAGCCTCCAGGGGTGCTTAAAACTCAGTCTGCCCACTCCCTCTGGAACATGCAACCTCCTAGGAGTAGCTGCTGCCCTCCAGGAAAGCCAGCAAATCTGGACACACCAGAGGGACACCAGCCCAGTTTCCCTCCTCAGCCCCAGCTCAGTCACTTGGGGCTCCCCCACCCCCACAACCAGGAATCTGCAAAGAGCCTCCATGTATGCAGATTCTCACACCACTCCATCCCTGGCATGGACCACCTGTTTCTTGGCTCAAGGCCTTGGAGGTAACATTCTGCCAAGCCTCCCTAGGCTGTATCAAAGTCTCGGCCCACTGCCCCCAGATCCTCCCTGATTGAAGCCCCCAATCCTGGTCCTGGTCTTGTATCTGAGATAAATGAGAAACCGAAGTATAGAGTGATGGATGATGGATACATGAATATACATGGATGGATAGATGCATGAATACATGGATGGATGCATGCATGCATCATAAATGGATATAGAGATGGGAGTGTGCATAGATGCAGGGATGCATAGATGGACAGATAGATGGATGCACACATGAGTGGATGCATGGATACAGAAATGGATATGTGGATGTGTGTGGATGGATGGATGGATGGATGGGTGGATGGGTGGATAGGTGGACAGATGTGTGGATGAACTGTGAATGGATGGATGACAGAAGGATGGGTGCATGGATGCATGGATGGGCATGCATAGCCTTTGCATCTGACAGACCATGTTTAAAAGCAACTTCCACTACTCACTACTCCAGATCCGGGCTTTTCTTGAAAATGTGCAGATTCTAAATCTCCCTCACGCGACTGAGGTTCCAACACACAGTAGGTGTTTAATAAGTGTCTCATCTGCGCAGGTAAGATGGCCCCAATAAAGCCCAGAGTTCTGTGGGGAACTTTTGAGAATTCAGCCAAGATATTCAAATGGTCACAAACCCTCTCCTCTGCCTGGAGTCCTAGGGCCCTCAGAACCCTTCTGTCCTACCTCATCACTAGCTGAGCACACTCAGCACACATCCCTTGATCGTTTTTTCCTAGCACTGCTGAGCACTGATCAGTCTAATACCTATTGGTCCCCCTCTGGGTCACACCCAGCTCTGGGACTCAAGTGACCCAGACTTGTGGCAAAGCTGGACATAAGCTCAGTGGGAGAGAACCTGCCTGGTATTCAAGGCCCTAGAGCCAGCAGGAGCAGCAGATGCCCTGGGCCTCCCACACATATAAGCAAAGCCGAAGAGTCAGTGGCCTGGGAGAAGCCGCCAACCAGCTGTGAAGCTTGCCAACCTGCCTGTCCCAAAGACCAGAGAGGAGAGAGACTGAGTAGGGTCCCTAAATCCTCAGCGCATCAATAGCAGAGGAGATGACAGGTCATCTAACAACAGAAGCCAGTCGGAAGATGTCAGACAGCTGGGCTGGCACTGCCTGGAGCTACATTTATTTCACTGCATGGTTTGAGCACCCACCTCTACCCTCCAAGTCTGTGGACCCTGGACAGCGCTGATTCCAGCCTGCTGGCCCTGTGCCATGGCCATCCACCTCGACCTGGCTCTCAGAAGTGTTCAGATTGGGAAGGTGAAGTTTGCCTCTGACCAAAATCAAAAGCAATCACTTCAAAAAGACCGAGGTGTCTCTTCCTGGGACACCTTTAACGAAAACCAAAGCGAGGACAGTACTGCAGTGCCGAGCCTGGAACTCAGGCAACCATCCATGACTGCACGAGAAAACACCAGGCATCCGGGCTGCAGTAGCTATCAGAATCCCAAGCCTATCTTCCCTTGACTACTCTCCACACACCTTGACTGTGAGGTCAGGCGAGCACCGAGCACCGGAGCCTCTCTCACCAGCCAGCCCAACATGCAGATGATCACATCGGGTGCTGACTCAGAGCAAAGCTAGACAGAGCCAGCTCTGGGGAGACACTGCTTATGCTGGCTTTTGTTAGAATGTAGCAAATGTCACAGGGGGGAAAAAAAGCATACTAACATACTCCATGTGGTCCCCACAGGTCAAAACACAGGGGATAACACTAACCAGCAAAGTCCTGAGGGGATTGAAGTGATGGCTCGGCCAGTAAAGGCACCGGCAGCCAAACCTGAGGACCTGTGCTCCATCCGCCAAGACCACATGGTGTAAGGAGAGAACTGACTCCCACGGGCTGTCCCCTGACCCCCCCCCCCCCTCTCTCTCTCACACACACACACACACACACACACACACACACACTTGAAAACCTAATAAACATTTTTAAGTACGAAAGGCATGGAGGTTTGCAGAGGATTCTCTTTCAAGCCGTCATCTCCACACACGCTCAAAAATCACTTTCAACTATATTGTTCTTATTTTGTCTGAGCATAAAAGTATACAATTGACTAGTTCTGAACGGAAACTATCATAGAAGGTATAAAATAAAATAATAAAATAAAATACAGAAAAGAACTCAAAGGGGAAAAGAAACAGCTCTGTGGCCGTGGAGGAGAGTGGAGTATCAGACCCAGCTTCACAGGGTCCTTCAATAGCGGGGCCTGGGTCCAGCCTTCCTCTGTATCCACTGTAGGTCTCAATTGACAAGAATCTTTGGCGGGCAACTGGCATCCACAGCCTGGCAGAATGCACTGAGGAGCTGAGTGGATGCAGAGATCCACAGATGGAATGAAAGTGAGACCCTGAGCCCCAGAGAGGATAGAATCAACCACAAGCGACTTTTTAAAGCATTTACCACTTAAAAACCTTTTAGCTGGGCCCATGTTGAATGTAGGACTACACGATTTTAAATACCCCTTTCTAATTCTTCAGTCACCCCTCCCCCAAGTCAGTGACACTTCCTTTTTCCAATTCTGTACTTTATTTCAGAACCATCACGAGCGCTACTTACTGGATCGTGTCCTGGCTGCCACAAATGGCTGCTCACTTATCCCCTTGACTGAAGACAGAGATTGGGTGGGTTCATTCCTGAATCCTGATCAGTCTCCATTCCCATCGCACAGATGGGGACCTGAGATGGGTAGAAGCCACACAGCCCAGGCAGAGAAAGAAACACGCCTACAAATCCGCGCTCCACTCCAGAAGTGACTGCAATTCTCAAGACTTCCACCTCATCTAGCAGATCCACAATCATGCAAATAACAGCGAGAGGACCCATTTCATTTTTTATCCTTCCCCAAAGTACTGGGTGCTGGTTTTCAAAACAGAACTCTTGGAGGCCTGGGCACCTGCAAGGCTGCGGAAGCTGCTTAGATGTGGCTCTGACACACGCATAGACATCCCCACACAAAAAAAAGGAAGCAAGGGTTAAGTGTGTGAGAGTCAACACTGCGTCTCATCAACACACACACACACACACACACACACACACGCCCACTCATACTCAGTACTTGAGGGTGTTGGGGACCTATATGGCTGGGGTAGGGGTGAGGCATGGGGGTCTTGGTGGCTTCATGTGTAAAACCGATTTGCAAAGAAAAATAACTGTGGCTTGGAGGCTCTTGTAGAAATCGATTTGATAGATGCCTCTGAGGGATAACCACATCAGCACTGTCAGGGTTCCATGCTGGAGTCTCGGGGAGGGGGGAGCTGTTTCAGAGACAAGCTCAGGTCTAACTTTCTGTGCTCATTCAGGAATTTGCAATTAAGGATTAAACTTCTAAAGTGTGATCAATTAACTAACGTGCCCAAATGACAAACCTAAAAAAGCCAAGCTCCATTCCCCACTTCCAACCCCGACAAACGCAGGAAACCAGGGGTGGATGTGGTGGGGGAGGGCGCACCGGCCTTTTCCACGGATGCCAAGTGTCCAAAACGCACTTCGTTACAAAGGAGGGAACAGGCACCATGCGGGAAGGGCTTGCATTTCTCAAGTGGCCGCCAGTGCAGTGTATTATGCAGCTTTGCAGGCTGCGGCTGGGTACGGAAAACGCAAGAAGATGAAGCGGAGGGGAAGGGAAGTGATGTGCCTGTCGGAAATGGGAAGCAGACATCATTTTCTCCTCAAAGTGACGGAACGAGCATGGTGATGCTGAAAGTCCCTCCGAGTCCATCACTGCAGAGCCGAAAGGCCTCTTGGAAGGAGGCGAAGGAA
>CABHPP010105846.1:0-49269 GCA_902168425.1 Peromyscus attwateri | reverse complement strand
CACACACACACACACACACACACACACACACACACACACACATCACACTGCATCAAAACCTTCCCTCTCTCCCTGTTTCCTCCTTACCCTCTGAAGGGTCTCCCCAGTTAATCTTTTGGTTTTGTAGTTGGTAAGCATTTTGCTTCCTCTGTTGGCCACAGTGAACCTTCATTCTGGTGAGGTTTCCAAAATGTTCATTTCCAACTGGGTAGCAATTTTGACATTTTGCGTTTCTGCTGCTTACTGTTCTCTGTGTTTTGGAATAAGTGTGGGAGGATTTGATCTCAGAGTTCAATTATTCCACCGAGGACACATTAGGAGCACAGTGGTTTTGTACAGCCAGCTCTCTCAGTAGGATCTGTGCTAGAGTGCATAATGATTGATGACTGAGTCAGAATCTTAGTCTTGGGAAACATTGCAAGATTCATTGGTTCCTCTAGGGAAAGGCAAGGGAAATGGAAAATAAAATTTCATTACCTTTTTGGGGGGCTAATTTTCTGGTTTTGCCAACAAAACGAAGCACTTACTTTTAAAATATAGACACACAGATAAGAAAATGTATGTAATTACTTAATAAAAGGGGAACTTGCAAAATTACTCGAATTCAGCACACAAGGAAAGGGAAACTAACTATTCCAGCTAAGTTTCTGGCAGATAATAACGAATTAAAAATAGTGAAAACATTCAGGCTCTGCAGTCACACTTCTGCTGATACATATGGCGTTCAAGGATTTTGAGCTCCTTGGTCTCCTGGCAAGCAGATGGTTTTTTAGTTGTATTTAAACCCAAGATTACATGATGGGCAGAAAGCAATGACCTTTTGTCTTGGGTTTAGTTTGAGCCCTAATGATTTGTGCATTAGTTTTCTCAAAATATAAAGAAACAAACTTTTCACATGAATATTAACACTCTATAAGACCTCAGACAATGACTGGGCTTGGTAAATAAATCACAGCTGGCTGTCAGAGTGAGGTGGAACATTTTTATTTGTTCTTCAGTTTTTATTAGTTCTTTAATAATTGTGTTTATAATTCTGAGTTTTATCCCCTACCCCAATCCTTCTTAGTCTCCCCCCACCCTGCTCTAGCTTTGTATCCTTAAGAAAAAAATGATCAAGAACGATTTTTGCTGCCAAAATATTCTTGGATGTGTGACCTGCTACTGGAGCATGGTAAACTTCACAGGGGCTATCCTTTTAGAGAAAACTGACTCTCCCTGTCCTAGTAACTAGCAATTTTAAAATAATCAATATTTGTTCATTTTTATCTTCTGTGCATGTTTAAGTGTCTGTATGAAGATTTATGCACCATGTGTGTGCTTGGTGCACAAGGAGGCCAGAAAAATGCATTGGATCCTCAGTACCTGAAGTTTCAGGCAGTGAAGCACCATGTGGGTACTGGGAAATGAACTCGAGTCTGCTGCCAGAGCACTAAATAATCTTTACTGCTGAATTACATCTCCAGTCCCAGTTTTAAAACAATTACTCCTCTTATCTTGGAAAAAAATTAAATCCATGAATGATGTCTGGTTAATCCCACTGAGCAAGAATAAGACCACTACCACAATTTTGAGCCAAATTTGAAGCAAGCTTGATTTTATTGGGATGCACCCAAGAGCTGGCGAGCTTAAGTCATGAAGAAAATAGTTTAATCTATTTCTTTGGCCCCTTTTAAGAAGTAAAATCACAAGTAATTGCAAAACAGGTTTACAGAAGAGAGACAATGGGGCAATAAGGAAATACAGAAAAATCTATAAATAAATAAATAAATAAATAAATAAATAAATAAATACCCCAAACACACCACCACCAAAACCACATGTGGTGGTTACCATGTAATTAAGAAGAGTGATTAGGGAGAGGTAGGGAGGATGGGGTGTTCTCAAAAGCAAGTCAAGGTCATGGGTTGGAGCAAGTCAGGCTCCAGGAAACAGACTTAACTATTGTTTACCAAAGGGGAGGGTGTGATAAGAAGCGAATTAGAGAAGGGACATTAGTGCAATCAAAACATAGTGGAAGAAAAGACATTATCAACAGGAACATCAGTCACAGCTTTCAAGACATTAGTGGGGACATGTTCCATTTTGTCCCGTTATCCTTGTCTAATTTTCATATGAAACTCCTAATCTATATAAATTTCTTTTTAAAAGCCCAGGAATAGAAGGATCTCCTCTGACACAAAAGGAATTTCCTCACTGGCTTTTTAGTGCTAGATGGAACCAGAGATTATATTCCACATTATTAATTACAGACAGAGTTACTCTGGTTATGTGAAGTTCAATTGAAGTGATTAATGAATCTTCCCTTCCCATTCTTATTTTAGCATACCTGTAATTTCCATTATCAGAACCTTAGAAAGCATATTTGATTATGCTGAAGTCTGTATTATTATGTTGGGATTGGTCAGTTAGTTTAGTCCAGCCCAAGTGTTCTTCACCCATCTGGTAAAGACTATTTGCTCCCCTTCTTTTGTCCAAACTATGGGCTCTGGTGGATAGAAACAATCTTTTGCATGACAAGACAGTATCAGGATATTTCTTAAGACAGGGGTACCTTTGATTTCCCCTGTCAAGATGCATTTCGGTTCTATTTGCATAGATTAAAAACAAAACAATAAAACTGTTACCCATAGGACAATCATGGTGCAAATTTCAACAGCAAGAACATAATGAATGTTTAAAGTTATGTGAGACAGTCAAACCTTAGAAAGTTGCTTTTTTTTTATTGTTTTGTTTTTCTAGACAAGGTATCTCTGTGAAACTGTGAAAGTTTTACTTTTACCAGTCTCTTTTCAGTCACTTTCTATCTCTGGGGGTTGGACTTCTCTTCTGAGGGTTCCTCAGGTGCCTTCTTGAGGTGTGAGTGATGAACCCGGATAGGAATACAAGTATCCTCAGCAGCAGTTAAGGGTTAGGCATCCAGAGAATCATGATGTGAGGTCTTTTCCATCTAGGTTCAAGCCAATTTGGTTCGAAGCAGTGGACTAATATAGCATTGCTGGGCTGGAATGGGTGATCAGGTTTGCAAACACCAAACTATAAAGATGGGAACTGTTTCTTCTTAAGGAATTATCTCCCAGCAGGTGTGGTGCTGAGGAAGTCCTAACAGCCAGGAATCCAGGAGCCTGCTTGAGAATGTGTTCCCTGACGCCATACTCTGGAGCACAGTCTACCCTCTTCCTGAATTGTACTGTAACAGCTCTACATGCTGTGGAAACCCTACTGAGGGATGCCTCCAACCCGTGGATGTCAAACGCCATCTGACTCAGTACCAAGCCCTTCTTTTTGATAAGGACAGACTGACCTTGGATAAATCCTTGGTCATTAATCCGGCTATCCCGCTACCAGGTGACAATCCTGAAGAGGCCATCCATGACTGCCTGGAGATGCTGGACATCATCCAAGGGATACAACCTAACTTGACAGATGTTCCTTTCACCACAAAAGATGTGAATCTCTACATGGATGACAGCAGCTCTTTCAAGAAGGAACCTGGTATTCGGGGGAATACAGAAGACTTCCTTTATTTTCCTATATACTTGAATTTTTAAAAAATCAAATGTTACTTTTAGAACAAAACCAGGTTGTTTTAGTTTTTGTTTGTTTGTTTGTTTGTTTGTCTTTTCAAAATTAAATAGTCTGGACATAGCCATACATGCCCGTAAGCATTTGGGGGCTGGAGGCAGGGAGAAAAAGAGTTCAATGCCAGTCTTGTGTATATAGTGAGTTCTAGGCCAACCTGAGTTACAATGAGAACTTATTATAACCAACCAAAGCAAAATTGTGTAAGAAAAACAAACAACAACATTATTTTTAATTTTTAAAATATATTTAAATTTTGTATTTGGTATGTATGAATGTGTTGCCTATATGTATGCATTTGTACAGTCTATGCACCTGATTCCCAAGGAGATGAGAAAAGAGCATTGGATTCCTGGGAACTGGAGTTATGGATGCTTGGGAACCACAATGTGGGTGCTTGGAACTGAACCTGGGTCCTCTACAAGAGCAACAAGGGCTCTTAACCACTGAGCCATTGCTCCAGCCCCCAAACCATTTTAAAAACATGGTCGTCTGGCAAATCTCGTGATTAAAGGGAATAGGGAGTGATGAAAATATACATGCAGAGACTGTAGCATTTATTTTCCACCACTGTAAAGTGACTGATTGACAAGTAAAGCACTTTAGGTGAAGCCATATACACGTTCAAGGAGTCTTACGTCCTAGTATGTACTATCACCTAAGAGGATTTTTTTTAAAAGGAACAGTGATTAAATAAAATCAAGTTTATGCAACTATTATATTTTAAAAGAATAGGCTAAAATTTAAAAATTAAAAACCCCAAACTTTCAGTTAGGTGTGGCAGGAGCAAGCAGGGAGTAAAGCTGTGGTTACCCAGGGAGGAACTGCCTAGCCGAGTTCTGCTGTTGAGAGGCCTAAGTGCTCTGAGACATTGAGGCCAGCAGGAGTGCAGGAAATGACTAAGTTCAGAACCTGCAGAGTGAGATAGAGTCAAGAACAACATAACACAGAATGTAGAGTAGATCCTGGCCCATGGGGAGAATTTGGGTAGTTTCTGCAACAAAACAGAGGACGTGGAAGTCACATTTGAACACTTCAAGAAATATTGTAGAAGGCGGCTGGAAAGTTGTAGTGGGAGAATGTGAAGATGACAGCCTTCATCCTGCAAGTATTTGTATCATCATCCTCTTCATCGTGCTCTTTGCCACTGGCAGCATGCCCACTTAGGAAGGAGTCCATCTTACTCTTCAGGGGTGAACTCCCCTAAAAATGAGAAGAGGGACCCTCTTCAAATTTCCTCCACATGAATTCTGCTCAGTCTGTATAGGCTTCTAATACTCCATAAACCCGAGGAGCACCTCCCCTGGAAGGAGAAAGCTGGAGTGTGGCTGCATTTCAGTGGTCCTTAGAGGGGGTCCTTGAAAGATGCAGAGGACCCTGTTTATGGCTACAAGACAGCTGCAATAAAGACCTTTCAGTACCCCACCCTGACACCCCCCTCAAAAAACAAAAAAAGCCGGGCGTTGGTGGCGCACGCCTTTAATCCCAGCACTCGGGAGGCAGAGGCAGGCGGATCTTTGTGAGTTCGAGGCCAGCCTGGGCTACCAAGTGAGCTCCAGGAAAGGCGCAAAGCTACACAGAGAAACCCTGTCTCGAAAAACCAAAAAAAAACAAAAAAAACAAAAAAAAAGCTAGTGACATTTAAAAATAATTCACATTGGAGCCGAGATATAATACTTTTTATAGCTACATGATGACATGTGTCTGTAATCTTAGCACTCTGTAGTCTGAGGAAGGAAGGTTATGGGTTTGAGGCCAGCCTGGACTGCACAATAATTTTAAATGATGATTGGACTATGATATTCTGTCTCAACAACCAAATATAATCAATAATAGCTGTGGTATTCTTTGAGCATATACTACCAGACATTATTAATGATAAAGTGAAGTTGTATCATGTAGTGGTGGAAGAGGGACCTAGGAACAAGCCCTTCTTTGTGCCACTGGTTACAGTAACATATCTCCTGCACATGGTAATGCTAAAAGCCATAACATTGTGGGTGTCTCCACAGTGTTCACATTTCTAAGATCTTATATATTCAATAATAGAAGTCTGTGAACAAAGAGAGATAGGGACTAGGAACACAGCTCAGTAACAAATGCTTGCCCACCAGGAGTAAGACTCTGGGTTGGATTTTCGTTACTCAAAAGAAAAAAGAGAAAAAAAAAGGAAAGAAAAGAACACTATAAACATGTCCCGAGCAATGTTGTTAATGGACAGTGAGCTTAGGTGTCTGCAGATGAGGAGCTCTTTGCTTTCAACCTTGTTGAAATAATAGTAATCCATGTGATAGTATACTTCACAGCCTTTAATAACTAATGCATGACAGGACCTAAGGAATGAACTATTGAGTAAAAGAAACCAGACACACAAGAGGTTATCCTGTCTGTCATCTCTACATAATTCATAGTCAAACAAAATAAGCCAGGACTAGCTTTGGGGTGTGTCAAGAGAGCTTCTGGACTTTTGGGGATGTCCTGTTTCTGGTCTCAGGACAGTACTAGGGATGCGTATATTGTTATGTTCAAGCTGTGTAGTGATGCTTGCTTGCTGCTCTCCGCATTGGCTGTACTTCAGTGAAACTTAACCAGATTGACTGTAAGGTGTATGACTACCAGAGAAGATGTTCCCCATATATTATGAAGGTAGAAGCCTATTCACTGTTTTGAGGAATTCTCTAGAAATGTTAAGTAAAGGAATGTTACCCTCCAAGTATCACAGGTGGACACTGTTAGCGGTAGAACAATAAATGATAATCATTTTAGTATTTAATTGCTTCTGGTTATTATTATTTACATTTAAAATTATGTTTTCACAGTGCAACTGCAAAAACACAAAGCAGTACTGATAACATCCTAATAAGTGAGGACCTAGGGAAAACTGGTAGATCAGATATGACCAGACAATCAGGCAACTTACAAAGCCTTGTTTCAGAAATAGAACACGTTCTGTTCTGGAACACATGGCACATGGCTTCAAAGTGAAGAGAGAATAGGAACTCTTTAAGGGACATTTAATGACTGACTCCACTTTAGAGAGTCAGTCTAGGTTTACGTTTGCAGATTAGGCTTGCAGAGTGGGAGCCTCACTTCTTCTGTCTGTAGAATGGCCTTAATAATATAGTCTCTGCATTCTCCCAGAGGCATTTTGAGGATAAAAATATAATGATACAGGAATAGCTTTGAAGTTTTCAGAGACCTCGGCCCAGGTGTTATTATGAGAGATGTTCGTGAAAAACCATAGGCTCAGATGTTACGTGTAGACATCAGAAAGCTGTCATTTACCTATAGAAAGTCCCTGTATGTTAATGAGATTTAGAGATAAGACCTTTTTCTGACTATTAATATAAGAGCTTAGCATGTAGTGAACATTCAATAAAATGTTAGCTATGTGATTTGTAAAGACTATTCTGTTTTCAATGGAAATTAATTAAAGAAAGTTGGAGTTAATGCAGACTAATTGAGATCATATAGTTGCAGGCAAGCGCCTAACTCCTGGGAAGCAAAGATCCCCGGCCTCATCTTCTGGAATAGCTGGGCCTCCAGGTGCATGCTTTCATTCACCAGACAGAAATGGAACACGGCTTTGTTAATGAATGCAGATGCCTTGGAGTCACATAGTGAGGTATATTGTATATGGATCCTAAATCATTGAAAACATCCAGCTGTGGTGGTTTGAATGAGAATGGACCCCATAGGCTCACGTATTTGAATGTTTGCTTTCCCATTGGTAAAACAAGTTTGGGAAGAATTAGAAAGTGTGGCTTTTGTTGGAGGAGATGTGTCACTGGCGGTGGACTTTGATGTTTAAAAATCCCACGCCAGGCCCAGTCTCCCCCCTCTCTGCCTTGTGTCTGTAAAGAAGACGTGAATTCTCAGCTACTGTTCCAGTGCCATGCCTGCCTGCTGCCATGCTCCCCTCCATGATAATGACTCACTCTCTGAAACTGTAAGTAAACCTCTAAGTAAATGTTTTCTTTTATAAGTTGCCTTGGTCATGGTATCTTTTCACAGCAATAGAAAAGTAACTAAGATACGAACCTAGTTAAATTTATGATACGTGTTTTTAGGCTTAGCTTTACCTGTACTTCCCTGTTAGAAGTCACAAACTGGTCTCTACACTTTACTGATTCCCAGTTCTGGAAAGGCCTTACACCACTGCATATTCCAGAGATTCTGGCTAACGATAAAGGACTTGGCACAGGTGTACCTAATTTGACATGTGAAAAGTTAAGTTTTCCAGGTCAGAGTCTTGGTTTTTCTTTTTCTTTAATGGGTACTGAAGTAGTTGTGGCTACCTCAAAGCATTAATGTAAGCTTCAAATGTATTAGTTACTTGTCTATTGCTGTGATAAAATGCCATGACCAAGGCAACCTGCAAAAAGAAGGGTCTCTTTGGGTTTATGGTTCCTGAAAGGTAGGAGTCCATGACACTTGGGTTGAGGCACAGCAGCTGGAGCAAGATGCTGAGGGCTCCAAGATGAAGCAAAGAGTGAATTTAGAATTGTGGGTGGCTTTGAAATCTCAAATTCTTGCCCTCTGGTGATATACTTGCACCCTAAGATCAAGCCTCTGAACCTCCCAAACAGAGGTGTCAGTTGGGAATCAAGTATTCAGCTGCTCAGATTATGGGGGACATTTCTTATTCAAACCATCCCACCAAATAATTAGATGGATAGGAAAGCATTCTCAGATAGAAAATAAACAACCTGAATTATAGTTAATTTTTGTTTGTATTTTACAACCTGAAATTCTTAGTAATAACTGTTTCCCAAAGGACCTTGGAAAGGTTCTCTTACTAGACCGTGGGTATGTCAGTAATGATGCGGATTCAGTCATCCGTGTTTATAAAAACTGTATACATTCAACAAAACACATCACAAATCTCACATCCTTAAGTGTAAAATCACCAGGCAGGAAATGAATGGAATCTCAGCATTAGTTAGGAACTAAACTGTTGTAGGGAACTATCAACGATGACAGATGGATGGCAATATCCATACAGTCTCAATTTGCAATTTTGTTTTTTTGGCAGAACACATTGATTTTATGACCAACAATTTATTGCAGTCCAAGCCTTCCTTGTCATGATACATTTGCAAGAGCTGCTTCACAAAACACACGGTGTGCTGAAACACACTGAGCCTGAAAGCACCATTCTTCCCCAGAAGAATGCAACGCAGTGGGGATTGTGTTGCTATTGTCTAAGAGATGGGGGATATGGAGAGTTATTCTTCTTCCAAAAGAGACAAACATGAAGACTGTGTGCTCATGTGCAGCAGCAGATTGCGGGAAGAAGCAACCATGGGAAATCCAGAAGAGATTCTGTGTGTGGAGCAGCACACATTGTGTTTAATTGAGCTGCTGCTTTGATTTATAAACACAGCTGGGAGCATGCTAATATCTTGCTACTGAAGACAGAAAAAGAAAATCAAGAGGTCTTATTTTTATTTTCTTTCTAGTTTAAATGAAATAAATGGCTTAAAAGCTTTTGCCAAACCATGGACGTGTGAAAATTCACTTTCCATATCTTAATTACATAAGCTGTGATGTTGTGATTTGTGATTTATTTTGGAAGCGAAGTACCACTTGTTTCAATTTATTTTTTCTGTTTCCCTACAGGTTTACAGTGAGAGGGGAGGATTGCCTCACATGTGTAAGTAAACTGAGAGAGAATTTACATAGTGATAGCCATTCTCTTGCCTTGCATCCACTTAATTATATTTAGGTCTTCAGTTAGCTTGATCAAATTGAGAATCAATTTGTGATTGATTCAAAATGTGAAGAACACATATTGTTTTTCTAAGGGACCCACTGCAGGAATCTCAGTTTCAGAGAGTTGGATAACCTCTTCTTGTTCTACAAATAACACACACACACACACACACACACACACACACACACACACACACGTCTTTTAAAAATGCAGGCAACATAGAGAATACGATATGCTTCCTTTCATAATTCAAATCTTTAAAAAAATCTCAACCCTGAGTAATTGAAGATACATTTGGGATTTTTGTTCAGTTTTTGATATTAATAAATCTAAAATAGCTTTTTTTCATGTAGTTATTATGATGTACCAGAATATCTAGCTTTATTTTCTTCATACTTGATATGGTTAATCTTGGTTGTCAACTTGGCTGTATTTGGAATCATGCAAGAGACATGCTCCAGAGTGTGTCTTTGAGGACATTTTCAGTGAGGTCTGAATGAGGAAGAAGGACCAGTTTGGATGTGGGCAGCACCATCCCATGAGCTGGCAACCTTGGACACCTTTAAATTGTGAACACTTTCCAGATAAAAAGGTAATTTTTAAAAACCAGGCCAGTAAAAGATACAGTATCCCCATAATCAGCAGTACTGAGTACGTCAGGAGCACACAAGGCATAGGTAGATGAAGTATGTTTACCAAGGAATTTGGTTGCTTCAACTGTAGTTATAACACAATAATGCATGGCTATTTTAAGTTCTGTCCCATAACTTGGGTTTTAATTTGTTTCTCATCCTGACAAAGGATTAGAGTTCCTGAAAGAGACTGAAAGGGACTCAGTTCTAAATGTCACTTGAGACTTACTACATTAAGAACTTAGAAGGGACCACAATAATTTTAACTGCAGGGGGTGTGGAGGGCTCCTCCTTTACTCATGAACACTCATAGAAAGAGTGCTTAGAGTCGCTGGAGGTTGCTTGGGTTACTATACATCTTCATTAGTTTTACAGGAAAATAGAACCTAAGGCTTTCCTTTAAAAGAACACAGCGTCAATAATTTGATAGCTGTACAAGTGTGTGACTAGGCCGAGCTTCTACTCTGTAAGGCGGAAGAAACTGAGGTGTCTCTCCGATCTGTTTCTCTGCTCTCCCTTCTGCTCTAAAGAATCACCACTCAAGCCGGGCGTTGGTGGCGCATGCCTTTAATCCCAGCACTCGGGAGGCAGAGCCAGGTGGATCTCTGTGAGTTCGAGGCCAGCCTGGGCTATCAAGTGAGCTCCAGGAAAGGCGCAAAGCTACACAGAGAAACCCTGTCTTGAAAAACCAAAAAAAAAAAAAAAAAAAAAAATCACCACTCAACTGTTTCCTAATTGTGGTGTTTCTACTTAGATTTCTGGGTCAAGGTGCAAATCATTACACATTGTCTTCTCTCTGCCCTTGGATGTTTTCACTACTTTACTTTTCATTTTCAAAAGAGGCTTCCTGGTTTCCTTAAACTATTTTCATTCTCATATGAGCCTGGTGCTCCTAAAAATTGCTGCATTCTCATTTTTTTATGCTGTCTTCTCTATATCTGGTATCCACCATGAGGCAGAATCAGCATTCTGTCAACCAGGTGGGAAGGTAATGCAGACAGTTCGCAACTGTCTCATTTATTGTGTGATTGAAGGCATGTATTAGTGTCTAAGAGTCTTCTCATAATTAAAGATGAAATCTACGAATGTGCTCTCCGAGACAATAACGAAAGAAGAAGGGAGTCCTTGTCCATGTTGCTGGCTGAGGCTATCTCCAAGGACAGCTTGAATTAGCCCAAGGAACAATAGGACATTCAGAAGGAGCCTTTGCAGAGAACTGCTACAATATTTGGTGTGATTTCTTCTTCTGTCAGATTTAATAATGCAAAGTTGACATACTTTAGTGTTCTGAATGACAAATGCAAAATTACTATTTTTATGAACACATTCTAAAAGAAACATTTTGAATATGTTATATAAAATAATTCCTTCTTTTCCCCCACCCTGAATTTAGACTATAATCCTCTGGCAAGTTTGACTTTATCTTCTCATTTGTCTGTTTCCTCTGCCCCCTCTCACCTTTCACTTTTCTGTGTTCCTCCATCCCCTGGTTGTCTGCCTCTATCAGCTGGGACAGAGGGTCTGCTTCTAGGTGTGTGTTGCAGAACTGTATGTAGACTAGGGGCTCTCAGAGGAACTGTGTGGCTTCATCTGCAGCTCCTGAGACAAACATTGGTTAAGACTTTGAAAAATAAACTCTTCCAGGGTGCAGTTTTAATCTCTTAGTTTCCACATATTCTAATTGTCAATCCTTTTCATTCCCCAATTTAAAATACTTTATAAATTTTTATTGCATACGTCCTCATTGCTGTGGTAGTTTTACAGTGTGTCAGATCCTCTGAGGTATAGTCTTTGCTATGAAGATAAAATATGACCATGTAAAGCAGTCTGTCTGCTTCTGTAAACATGCCTTGGTGACTAGACAAATATAAACAATGTCAAGAGAGAGTTTTAAACAGATTTATTTGTATTGTTTTTAATTGTGTGTATGTGTGTATATAGGTACAAGGATGTGAGTGTAGGTGTCCGAGGGTCCACAGCCATCCACCTGGAGTAACAGGAGGTTGTGAGTTGCCCTGTGTGCATGCTTGGAACCTAACTTGGGTCCCTGTAATATCAATATGTGCTTTTGAGTGCTGAACCATCTCTAGAGTCCCTGGAAATAAGATTCTTATGCAAAGACAGCAGCACACTTACCGCCAGAGAATGAAAATACTGTAGTCCAACAAAGGTATGGCTCAGAAGCCTAACCCCCACCTCCACCCCCCCCCTTTTCTTTGTGATGCTAAGGATTTAGGGATTGAGCCCAGGGCCTCATGCAGTGTAAAGAATTATTCTATGATTGAGTGTCATCATCATCATCCCCTACAAGCCTAAGTAAATTTCCCTGATAGCGTGCCTTTCAAATTCCAAGCACACTTCCCATCTTAGGTTTTTCATCTTTATCTCCCCCATTTAGGTCTGCAGGACGCCATTTAAGGGACAGTGTCTTAAGAACTGTCCACTGCATGAAAGGACTTTTCTCTGCAGTGCTGCTCCTCAAAGTGTTGACTTTGATTCCTCCCCTCATGAACGTGTGAAAATAACCTGAAGCCATCTGTAGTGGTCCAGAGTGGTTTATAGTTATTGATGTGTAGTGGACATACACTCTCCCCTTGCTGCTCTGTTTTCTGTTTCTAAACAAAGAGCTATTCTACCACAGTGTCAAGAAGGCTGAGGTGGTAAAACTCCCCACCAGGTGTCTGCTGGGCCCTGCTGTGTGCTTTGCTGGTCCTGCAGGAGGGAAACATGTTCCTGAGGCTTGACTGCAAACAACAGTTGTGATACCCTGGGTGAAACCGGCTGAGCTGGTTAGACTTGCCGGGTGTCTGCATGTCTACTAGACACTGGGTTTCCAATGGGAAGTGGAGACTGTTAATCAAAGAGTCAGATGGAGTCACATCTTTACATTGAAACCTGGGCTGTGAGTCAGCCTGAGTCACTTCGCTACTCTGAGCCTCCTTTAGTGTTTCTTGATAGATTAATTCACATATCAAGAAAGGGATTGAATAAATAAGTAAGTAAATAGATATAAATAAATAGATAGATAAATGTTGCATACCAATGGGGGAAAACCATTGTACTATTAAATGGAACTATTCATCACAGTATCAGCCAGACAGGTACATGGATTGTAGATCCTAAAACTTTTCTCCCATGAAGAAGAATCATGTTGAAATGTCCATATTCAGCTATTGTCCTGTGTAAACTTCATAGCCTAGGAAGAGAACACCCACTGGTGTTTAAAACTTTCCCCTCTACAGCATGTTTCCCAGAAAAAAAAAATCTAGTTTGTTTACTCATTTGTTTTTCTACTTAACTTGAAAATGGTCATGTCTCTTCACCGTAATCCATAACACGGCTGACGTTCAATGCCCAACCAGCAGTAGGGCAGAGAGAGATGTTAGGGTAGCCACTGAGGACTAGGACCTCATTTTAAATCGTGAAATTAGACCTTATTCTGTGCCACCTTCCTTCTCTGAAACCTTGCTGCAGAGATGAGACTGTACTGACTCATGTCACTCAGAGGGAAAACAAGCTAGCAGGATTGTACTCAGCATATATGACCACTCAGCATATAGTGCTTGCTCTTTATACGATCACAACAGACATCTGATGAGGTCGGTCGCATCAATATCTTCTACAGAGGAGAAGCTGTGCTCAGGAAAGTTATCAATGAAGGTGACAGAAAATCAGAATCGGTAATAGAATAGATTGTCCCAGGTCACAGGGCTGGGAGGTACAGGAGTGGACGCAGCTGAGTTTGGGACCAGACTCTTGTTGTCTGTTGGGGTCTTTCTTCTGCGTTTTGGAAAGTGTGGTCTTTAGAGCACAGACACTGTTCAGAAGCTGCGGTGGCCTGTCCTCAGGAATTCAGACTCCTCTGTGTTTTAGTCTCCTGTGGGGCACCCATAGAACCTGGAATTCACACTTCCTTCCTGACTGTCTGGAGTTTGTAACTTAACTCATGATGCTGTGCTGAGGAGGAGGAACAGATACAGTGAGATCTTGGTCAGTCAGCACCTTTCCAGCTCCTGCTTCTGGGTCAAAGCTGCAGATGAGAAATGGGTGGAATTCCTTAGAGTGCTCTTAGAAAGAAAAAAAAAATCTTGAATGCTTAGATACTGAAGTGTTGACTCAAAAGCCTGCAGGTATCACAGTATCTCCTTGGACAAAAGGCCAGAGTTTCTAGTGCAAAAGAACTTTTTAAGTAAATAAAAGACAAATTGTCAAAGAAGTAGAAAAATTTTGCCAGAATCTGAGCTATCGGTCTTTAATTCCTAGCCAAGTCGAAGAAACCTGGGGGATTTTCATTAGTAACTTAGTTTATTGCTTAGTGGCCTTTTGGAATTGACCTGGGTAAGGCTTGTAGACTAACAATAAGGCCAATAGGCTTGCTGTTTGCACTGCTCATATTTCTGGACACATTCTTTTCTCATTGATCAATGGAAGGCCTCATGGAAAAGTGACCAGGGAAAACTGAGTTCCTGTATTCAATCCCCATGTTCATTATTTTTGCATAGGACAGTAAGAAATAATCCAAAACTCATGGCATCTGTTACAGGATCTTCCACCCACCCCCATCTTCTCACCAGTTTCCAATGGTGACTTTTTTGGTATTTAGCTATGAACTTTTTCTTCTTGATTAATTGATAACAAAACAAACTTTAACATGATTTGAGTCAATTCCCTATACCTAAAAACAATGAGGCAAAAAAATTTAAAGACAAGAGTAAATTATTATGCTTGATAAAGTATTTTATCTTCTAATGTGAAATGCAGATATCTTTAAGAGAATTCACATGGGTTAAAGGAAATGCTTGGGCAGCAATTGCCCACTTACCTGATGGAAACAATCCAACAAAGAAAGTAAAAGTAGAATGTGAACATTAAGCATTTTTGTCTTCAAGAAATAAAGGAACTCAATAAAACTGAGCATGAAGTGCTGAGATGTATGTTAGTTTTAAACTCTGGCATGTCTCTGGACAGATGAACATTGCTTATGAAGAAAGACGTACAACACTTCAAACATTTTTTTTTGTTTGCCTCAGACTACCATTGGATCACAAAGGCAGAAAAATTTTAAATCAAAATAAAACAAATTCTTTACAATGTTGCCTTTTAAAGCTGGAAACAGGAGCTGGGGAGATGGCTTAGTCTGTAAAACATGAGGATATGAGTTAGCTCCCAGCACACACTTACAATCCCAGTGCTGGGAGATGGAGACAGGAAAATCTCCAAGGGTTGCTGGTCAAGCACTATGGTCTAATTTCTGATCTCCAAGTTCAGTGAACGACCCTGTTTTAAAAACTCAGACCAGGGCAGGGAAGAAGGCTCAGTAGATAAAACACTCATCGTGTGAACATGAGGACCAGTGTTTGGATTCCCAGCAGTACTCTAAATGTTGGGTGGGTATGATAGCTTGCTTGTAATCCCGGAACTCAATAGGCAGAGACAGGTGAATCCCCCAGACAAGCTGGCTACCTAGAGTAGAAAAATTTATGAGTCCTGACTTAGTGAGAGACCGAGCCTCAATATTGTAGGCATTTTAGTGTCAAGAGTAATTGAGAAAGACACCCAATGTCAACCTCTGACCAAACACATAAACACACGCACATCCCCACATGTAAGAACACACATACATACATAGACATATAAACCATGCACACATGCACATTCAAAAAATGTTGGAAAACAATTAAGGGAGACATCAGGGTCAATCTTTGGCTTTTACACGTAAGGGCACACAGAAGAAAGCACACACATGTACATAGACACACATACACATACACACACATAAACACACACACACACACACACACACACACACACACACACACACACACCAATAAAAAATCATCTGAAAACAAGTTGCATTGATTTAATGAAGAACCCTCTTTGTGGATCTATTAGAAATGGCCCTGGCCTGTGGGCAGATGTCAGATTCAGCCACCTGCTTGGTCATCGTTTCTTAGGATACCTCAGGAGAGTACAAGGACCAAGATGTCTATGGCATAGTCAGAGATGAGTGACTTTTATAATGGAAGGTCTCAAAATGAAGCCGTACAACAGAAAGATCCCAATAATCTTGTCTGGATTGTTGTTGGGACTTAGATGTTTAATTTAGAAATTATAAACTTTATCCTTGTCCTTCTTTGCCTTCTGTTGCTGTGATAAACACTGTGGCTAAAAGCAGCTTGCAGGAGGAAAAGGTTTATTTGATTTACTCTTTCACATCACATTCCATCATTAAGAGAGGTTAAGGCATGAATTCAAGCAGGAAACTGAGGGCAGCAACTGAAGCTGAGATCATGGAGGAATAGTGCTGCTTGCTTTCTTACACATCCCAGGGCCATCTGCCCACAGTGGGCTGGCCTTTCCCACATCAATTAGCAACAAAGAAAATGAACCACAGAAGTTCTCTCAGGCCAGTCTGATGGAGGTGATTCCCTCTTTCCAGACATGCCTAGGTTTGTGTTGTATTAATAAAAACCAACCAGCACAATACAGCTTTCCACCCCAGGCTTGCCAGAGTCGACACAGACTGCAACGTTCTGTTTTTCTGTATCCCAAGGAAAACCAGGAATAAGCAGATGGAGACTGTAAGGACAGGGCTACCGGGCTCTGGGCTGCTGGAAAGACTGCTCGAGCAATCAGTTCCTATGGCAGAAGAAACAAATTACAGGGTCAGGAAAGCATGGGTTTAAATACCTGTTTCACACACTGATTCTAAGGGCTTAACTATATGTTTAACCTCTCTGAGATACTTCCCTGTCTGGTAAGTAAGGAAAGTAATACCTACTTGCAGCGTTATTATAATGATCAAGTGGATACACATCTATAAAGTGCTAAGGGAACTGCCATCAACAATGGCTAGAAGAATGGGGGCTTGATTCTTTATCAACACCCCCACCCCCGGGAATCCTCCTCATATTGTTACTTAAATTGTAAGAAATAGCCATGATAAAATTCCTGGTTTGGGAAGTAAGAATCTTAGTCATCATTTGAGATGCGTAAGGAGTTATGCAAGGTTTAAGGATGATGGGCTCCAAGTCATCTAGACAGTGTTTGAATTGAATCTCTACCAGTTTTGTTATTTTCCATGAGATATTTGCATTAACTTCAGTTTGTTATCCTGACTTACAGTAATAAGAAGTTTTCCAAATAATAAAGTAAGTTTGTTTTTTATAGATCAGTGAATGAAATGGCAATCAAAGCAAGACTGTAATTCCCAGCGTGTACTCAGTTCTAGCACCATTCTAAATGTTTTACATCGATTCACTTCCTTGGTCTTTACGGTAACACTGAAAGGTGAATATTACTTCTAACTTTATTTTGCAGAAAAAGGAATTGAGGCCAAGTTAAATCTTGTGTGCAAGGTCACACAGTATAAAGGGCCAGGCAGGAACTAGGGGCACACAAAGCCTGACTTCTGGAACCAAGCTAAGAGTTTTTCCAGAATCATGCCTGGCATTATTGGCTCACTCCTTCCCCATTCCCCCTACAGACCTCTTAGTCAATTAATTAAATCAATGGTGACAAGTAGGGATGCTAGGTTGACTGCAGATCCATGACTGTCAAATCATCGATGTTCTGAAAGAGGCACACAGTTATGCACTCATCTTTAAAAATGACTAGTTCTTCATCTGTGATGGCTCTTGCTCCACAGCTAGGGATAGTAGCTAGAGTCAGTAGGAATGTCATTGTGACTTTGTATGTCTTTCAACTAGAAGTTTGTACAGTTCTTCAGCATTGCATGAACAAAGCCAGTTCCTTGCTTGATTTTTAAGCTGTCAAGCTTTCAATTAGAGAGTGCTTCTCATTCGAACGGTCTAAGTAGAGAAAAAGAACAGTGGAGTTACCCTATGTGTCCTACAGAAACGCTTCCTGCACCTTCCCACAGGTCATGACTGAAAGTCACATTGCAGTAACTTCTTTGGGTACTGAATGTGTCTTCTGATCAATGGATGAGGAAGATGAGCAGAGCAAGGCCAGAGAGGAAGACAATCTGTAAGTCCTGGTAGGTATGAATAGGTCAAACAAACAGAAGGAAGCAAAAATGTCAGGTATATTTATTTTGTCAAGCAAATGGGTTTGGAAGGTCCCTGTCTACCGCAGGCCTGCTGAGGTGTGCTGGAAGATGAGAAACACCTGACTCCTAAAGAAGAAAAGGCTGCCTTGGAGAAGCAGCCTTAATTGAAGTTTGCGCGCAAGAGGGCAAAGGTGAACCGAGTATGGCCATGCTCCGCGTCAAGCACTGGGCTCAACACTGAATCCTCTGGAAACTGAAATAATTGGTCAAGAAAATGCTTCAAAGACACTGATTCATATTCTACAAAGCTAGGCGCCGCAGGGATCTGCTAAGATTGAGCAGCTGAGACCGGATCAAAATGACAAGGAAGAGGCTACATGTATGTGTGTATGTTACAGCTATGTCTTGTGTATATATGCATGCTCACATACATTCACTCTACACACACAAATGTATACGTATCTCAGGGTTTTGCTAATAACGATAAACTTCCCTAAAACATCTGTCAACTACCTTTTCGCGTTTTTCTTTTGGTACTGTGGACTGAGCTCATGACGTCCCGCACTGTAAGCTGGCACTCGCTCTACCACTGAGCTACACCCACAGCATACTTCTTGACTAATTATGCAGACAGAGGAGTTTCCTAAAGTTTAGTGTGGAATTTGTTAAGAGTAAAAGGGTTTCATAATTCTTTAGTCAGAATCTGATTCAGAGCCCAAATAATTTCTAGTGATCTCCCCCGACTTTCCAAAGCTGACTTGGGAGATGATGAATCCCTCTGAGGGCAAGCACAGGTTTGGGTTCTCTAGATTTTCATCATGTCATGAACACCTAGAGGAGATAAAAATGTTGTGAAGCTCCCTAGTAGCTGGAAGACAGAGTGCAGTGAGGGCCACGCTAAGCAGGGAGGGCAGGAGTGACATTTGCCAAGTTCCTCTCCAGAGGGTGGAGTGAGTCAAGCGCTTTTAAGGAGGCAGAGACAAGGAGGGTATGTCTGACTAAGAAAAGGACAGGATAAGTAACTTTGGTTATATAACACTAAGCGATTGGAGATTTACTGTACAGGAGTGTCTTTAGCACAAAGTTATAATGGATTTGAAAAAAAATTATTTTTTAGAATGTACTTTAAGAGGCCAGTGACAAGGAAGATCTGTATGTTTGTGTGTGTGTGTGTGTGTGTGTGTGTGTGTGTGTGTGTGTGTGTGTGGCGGGGAGGAGGGGAGAGTTGGTTTTGTCCAAATAACAAATCAAATCTACCATGGAACAGTTTTAGGGGATTCTTTGGGTGCCACCTAGTGGTGAAATGGAGGAAAGCAACTGGATCCAAGGTAGGAAAAATTTGCACCATGGAAAGCTGATTTTGAAGGAAAAATCATTAGTGTCCACTGGTACAAAGCAGGCATTTTGAAAAAGCCAGGAACTTTGAACTCTAACCATTGCTTAATCTCCACTGGTATACTGTAAAAACTGCATGTGAACCTGTCTAGAATAGCATAAACAAACGTAAGAAGAAGCAGGAGATTGCAGAGACTATTTGCATTTTACTCTACAGATACATCACATCTATTTAAATTTAAAAATGCGGTGTGGCCTCTCCAAATAATTTTAAACAGTGTCATAATTCTTTAACGCAAAGCATTATCTTATTGTATAATTCTCAAAATCATGTTAGACATTCTTTGCAGAGTTTGAAATGGGCATCAAAACAACAACAACAACAACAACAACAACACAAATAAGCAAAACCTAAGATATTCAGGCTCTAAAAATAGTATATTTCACTTTATCACATTTGTTTACTTTGCACACTTACAGTGAAAGAGGAGACGTAACTACCGCCCCTCTTTGATGAGCTGTGTGTGTCACTTACAAATTAAATCTTGTCACCTATATAAGGAAAACACCTGAAGCCCAGAGGTGTAGGACAAATATTTCTGGGATCCCACCAGGCCCCTGAAGTCCAGTGGCTCACTTATAAGATAATCACTCAGAAGCTTATATTAATTATAACTGCTTGGCCATTAGCTCAGGGTTATTACTGACTAGCTCTTACACTTAAATTAACCCATAATTCTTATCTATGTTTAGCCACGTGGCTTGGTACCTTTTCTCAGTTCTGCCTTGTCATCTTGCCTCCTCTGTGTCTGGCTGGCGACTCCTGACTCAGCCTCCCTCTTCCCAGAATTCTCCTCGTCTGCTCGTCCAGCCTATACTTCCTGCCCGGCTACTGGCCAATCAGCGTTTTATTTATCAACCAATCAGAGCAACACATATTCACAGCATACAGAATGACATCCCACAGCACAGAGGGTTAGTTGATATCATTGCAAAGCCCACCCACATTTGCAAACTTTAATTTCTGTGACAATCTGGCAGGTGTGTATGCTTCTACTTGCTTTTCCATTGTGTTCTAACTTAGTGTCGTCTCCCTTTAGGCTCTTCACATAATGTTATCCTATTGAGAGCATCATTGGGGTCAAATTAGTTGATTTAGGTTGGATGCGCACTTACTACCCACAAGATTGAGAAGAGAGCTTCTAAAGATGATTTTCACCCCAAATACAAAGGAGCCTTGGGAGAAATGCTTTCTCTGCCCATTAAAGTTGATTTAGGAATATGTAATACTTGGAACCGTTGCAGTCATCTGTGACTGTGAAGTACATGAATAGATGTTGTGAACGACAAAGTGACAGGGTGATTTATAACACTGATCCAGCCAACCTATCGGAAGCTGCCCTGCCTTCAATTTGTTATCACATACATAATAAAGTCTCTCCTTTTAAAATATTGCCTTTTTTTCTGTCAATGTCAGCTAATTATAGGATGAGTCACACAACACCATTATTTCCTTTGGCATAATTTCTTAATGGAAATTTTGAAAAGTAACCATTTTCTTTATCTCTTACACTTGTAAGACAACTCATTAACATGTATTAGTTGTTTTTCTTGTGGTTGTGACAAATGAAACTTAGTGGAGGGGCTTATTTTGGTCTATGGTTTGAAAGGCGTAGTCCTTCATGGCCGGGAAAGTATGGGGTGAGAGTTTGAGGTCTCTGCTCACCTCGCACCCAAACTCAGGAAGCAGAGGGAGATGAAGTCTGATGTGCAGATTGTTTTCCTTTGTATTCACTCTAGGACTCCTGCCATGGGATGGTACCACACAATTTCAGGAGGTATGTCCCTCTTCAGTTAAATCTCTCTGGATCCCCCTCTATCCTCCTCTTCCTCTCTCTGTCTCTCTGTCTCTGTCTCTGTCTCTCTCTCACACACAGAGAGACAGAGAGAGAAAGAGAGAGAGAGAGAGAGAAAGAGAGAGAGAGAGAGAAAGAGAGAGAGAGAGAGAGAGAGAGAGAGAGAGAGAGAGAGAGAGAGAGGTGTGTCTCCCAGGAATTTCCAAATACAGAAAAGCTGGCAATCAAATTTAATCACCAAAACTTCACTCCTTATCAAGTTGACACCCAAATATACAGCTTAACAATTGCATTCTGACCCTGCTCTTAAAAAACTCATGGCCATCTCATAATGCTAAATGCATTTAGTTCATCTTTGAGAGCCCCTAAAAATCTTACGAATTCTAACGTTGTTCAAAAGCTTAAAGTCCAAAGTCATCCTGAGACTCAAGACAATCTCTTAGCCATGAGTGCCAATAAAATAGATTAAAAAAAAAAAGCAGGCACACATGTCCAGTTTACAATTTATAACATTCTTATTTAGGAAGGAATTTGGGCATAGTAAGGATATACTGTATCAAAGCAAAGTTGAACATAACAGGGTAAACATTGAACACCACAGTGCCATGACTAGCATCTGGAGCTCAGGATGCCATCATCTGGGCTCAACAGACCTGAATATCCTTGCCATAATGGTTCTCCTGCCCGCAGCACACAGCACTTCTCTTTTGGGCTCCATCCACACCATGACATCAGCTTTTCTCAGTGCATGTGCCACCATGGTTCTGGCATCTCCAACATCCTGCGATCTCCATGGCAACTTGGGCTTCACTTTTACAACCTCCCACACTGGCCTCTCTGTACTAGTCCACTCCGCAGCCTTAGACTTGCTCATGCTCCTTTTCTCAAAAAAAAAAAAAAAAAAAAAAGGTTGATTTCCATGTCTTTCTGCTCTCCCTCTCTTACTGTAGATCTGACCCAAAGCAGCTAGCTGTCACATACCACAGCCAGGATGTTATGCCATCTTGACACTGCCTCTGCCAAACAACTTATCCATCACATCTGAATTCAGAATCACTCAGCTATCAGGACACAGGTTGAAGCAGCCAGTAATTTGCTAGAACATAACACAATAGCTGCACTAACTCTCAGTGTCGTCCTTGTTCCCTTTGGAAACCCCTGTGTTCAGTCTCCACTATGCTTCTGTTGGCATTCCTTCTTATAGTCCACACTCCCACCAGAGTGGCCCATCAAGCTTTGATGATCCTTTCTCCATGCACCGTCTGCATCTGGTAATAAATATGTAGAGGTTTTCACTGACTTCACCTGTCAACACTGTGTCAAACAAAT
Source organism: Peromyscus attwateri (assembly GCA_902168425.1). Taxonomy (NCBI): domain Eukaryota; kingdom Metazoa; phylum Chordata; class Mammalia; order Rodentia; family Cricetidae; genus Peromyscus; species Peromyscus attwateri. The sequence continues at coordinate 26,811 of CABHPP010105846.1, read as the reverse complement.
ATAATAAATCAAGCTATAATGCTTTTACAACAAGTTTTTGGCAGAGGTATATTGATACTCATATTCTATAGATAAGAATATGAAGCTGATGAGAAAGTCAAATGATACAGCTACTTGATAAACAGCTTAGCAGTGTCTAATAAAACTAAACACACAATAGACTGTAGCAATGCATTCTGGGTATTAACCATAGATGAAGCTTGTCTTCATGTAAAATATATGTATGCAAATATTCATAGTGGTTTGATTTATAGCACAATAGAAACATCCCAGCCGTTTTTTTTTAAACAGGTGAATGGTTAAACAAATTGTGATATAGTTATGTCATGGATAAATCTCAAAAAAGTTAGGTTGAGTGAAAAAAAAAAATCCCCCCTCAAGTTAGGTACTGATTTGGTAGATACACATATGCATATGAACGCAGTAAATTATATAGAACTAAAAACACACAAGTAATTCTAAATAAATCTAGGAAACAACATCAGCATTAGTAACCTGTGTTGTAGAACATTATTTTAAGGTGTGTTACTTTTGTTTATGTTGCCATTTGTTTAACTCTGTGAAGCTGTGTTACTCTGCTTGTCTAAAACACCTGATGGTCTAATAAAGAGGTGAATGGCCAATAGCAAGACAAGAGAAAGGGTAGGTGGGGCTGTCAGGCAGAGAGAATATATAGAAGAAGGAGCAAGAGACCAAGGAGAGGAGGACGCTAGGGGCCAGCCACCCAGCCATACAGCCAGCCACACACACAGTAAGAGTAAAAGTAAGATTTACAGAAGTAAGAAAATGGGAAAAGCCCAGAAGCAAAAGGTAGATGGGATAATTTAAAGTTAAGTAAAGCTAGCAAGAAACAAGCCAAGCAAAGGCTGGGTGTTTATAATTAAGAATACGACTCTATGTGTGATTTATTTGGGAGCTGGGTGGCGGACCCCCCAAAAAGCTAAAAGAGTACAGAGTAATAAAATAATCAATAACATTTTGGTGTTTCAACATGGGGCTAGAGTAAAAAGAAAACAAAACAAAACAACAACAACAACAAAACAACTACAAACCTGGTTGTGATATTGTAGTATATTCTTAAAAGATGTCATTCTTGGAAAAATAACTAAATGGTACATGAAATATTTTACATTACTTCTTGTCATTGAATGTGAATCTATGAATATCTCAAAATAAAAAGTTTAGTTAAAAGTAGATATCCCTGAGAAATACATGGAAGGAGAAGAGAACAGACTCTCAAAGTTGTCCTCCGACTCCCTCCCCAAGTGTGCTGAGGCATGTGTACCTCTCCTCAAACAAAATAAGTAACTGAATGTAATAAAAAGTCTAAAAGAAATCAACTAATGACTAATATGAATATATAATGATTAATAAAAATTAGAATCCATCTATAAGGAAATGAAAGAATTTTTCAGTGAATACTGTTGAGGAGGACACAGAACACAGAAAGACATCCCAGGCTTATGGGTTAGAAGAATTAATATAACCCAAAGTAACATAAAGATTCAATGTAATTTCCTCACAGAAAGACAAAATAATCCTAAAATTCATATGGAACAAAAAAGGACAGCAAAGCAAATTTGAGCAAAAAGAAGAAAATTAGAAACAACAGTGTACCCAATTTCCCATGTACAAAACATGGTACTGCACAGAACAGATACCTGTATAGACAGAAAAGAACTCAGAAATAGCTCCAAATGTTTACAGTCAACTGGCTTTCAGCAAAATCTCCAGAATTTACATCAGAGGAAACACAATTTCCTCAGCAGAGGTCCGGTCAGACTGGATATCTACACCTAGGTGAGTGAAAGCAGACCACTTTCCATCAACGTATACAAAAATCAGCTTGAAGCAAACTGAGGGTTACACGTGAACCAGAAACCTGGAGTTGCTAGAAGACAGAATGTGCTCACAACACATGTCTGGGAAGAGTTTTAGATATGACTTTAAAAGCACAGGCAGCGGAAGCTTGACAAGTGAGATTACATAAAACTAAGACATTTCTTCCCAGCAAGTAAAATTATCTACAGAGTGAAGCAGCAGCCAGCAAAACAGGAGAGAGCACCTGTATTCTATTTATTGGTGAAAAGGTTTACAACCAGGACTTCAAAACCTTCCACTACCATAGTTATCAGCATCATCAATATCACTATCACCATCATCATCATCATCACCATCATCATCATCAGATTAAACGATGGACAGATGACCTGCTTCCTCATTTATCAAAAGATAGACAAATGACTATCAGGTATATTACAAATGCTGAGCCCCACTAACCATGAGGGGAATGCAAATCAAAGCCATACAGACACACCCTCATTCCAGCTAGAATGACTGCTATGTGAAGGAAATGCTGGCAATGATGTATGGAATGAGGAAATCTCAGAACATGGTAGCGAGAGTGTAAGTGAGTATAGTCACTGTGGAAAAAAATATGGAGTTTTCTCAGAGAAACAAGAAAACAAACCTGCTCTGTGACCCAGCAATCTCACTGCTGGAAGTAAAATTAAAGGCAGTGAATCCACTTGTCAGAAAGACCTGCACTCTGGTACAGCTTCCATCCTGCAGTTAGCCACCGAGCCTCTGTAGTTCACCCTCTCTGTGCACATTTTGTCAAAGGCATTACATGATAAAACATATCTTGATCCCATAGCCAGCTGATTAAAAAAAAAAAAAACTAAAAAAATCACCCTAATTATTTTGTATTTAAAATATTGCTATCATGGATGATTCCACCCCTGATTTGAACAGTATGGAGGGCTTGCATCTTGGGAAGCGAATAGATTCGGAACGCTAATTTCTCTTTTACAGTACTAGGAAGTCCAAGCCCAAGTCACACAGCTTTGACTGCTTTGTCTCTCTCTTTCCTCGCACGCTCTCCAGACTCCCCCTTCTTATGTTCTGCAGTCACTCTGCTCAACCTGTCTCAGCTGCCGGTGTGGATATAATGCACCCAAAGCAAGAGCTGCCTCTACCGTTACCATGGAGATGCTGCCTTATTTTTGTAATCCTTCTTCATCACGTTAAGCATCCATCCAGGTCTGTAAGTGCTCTATGCCCTGATTTCACATACCTAATAAAGAAGACTCTGCAAAGTTAGCCTCTGACCTTTACTGTCTACTGCAGTAATCTTGCACTATTGCTCATGTACATATGATGTCTTCCAAAGCTGTCTCCATCCTTCCAGCTAGAAGACACTACATAGGATAAACAGAATAGTTAGTAAATGGTCCTCTCCTCTATTGTCCAACTTCTCTAGCTGTGAGTTGTCACCCTACACAGCCTTGGGTAACAGAGTGGAAAGAGCCATGAAAAAAGTGTCAACAGAAAAGAGTTTCTGAACATGCAATGGCCAAAAATTAATTAAAAAAATCAAATGTGTAATGAATCCAAAGTGTTTTAGCCAGCTCTCACCCATGTTGGGTTGTGCAACTTCACACAGCCTTCGTCTGAGCACATGACACACACACATTTTGCACTGTATGCGCAATTACATCATGTAAGGTCAACAGATACTGCCTGGCATACCTCAGCTCAGGTTCCAGACTACTGTCTTTATAGTGCAGTAATTTTATTGTACCAAGTTTTCTTCTCTTTTGGAAACATGATATTTTTTTTTAAAAACTACTTTTAATATTTCCCTACTACCATCCCTCTCTATCTTTGGATTGTACTGCCTGAGAATGCTTGATTTTAAAGATTGGTGTTTGAGTTGCTGAATTGAGTGTCATAAAAGATTGTTAAATAGATGTTGGCTTGTGGTTAGGATGGAATATCTATCAATTTCTAAAATATTTCTAAGCATAGGCCTCTTATTTTGTGGGATGTACTGTTGTGAAATGACATTCTCAGTATTGATGATCATAAACCAGAAATATCAGTCAACTAAGAAAAATGTTGAAGATGGTCTGTATTTCCTGAAGTACCAGATATTCAGCCAGGATTTACTTCTTTCTGTAAAAATAAACAAGTGCATTGTCTCATTAGTGTACAAATTTCCTTTTGTCTTTATCAAATGGTGCAATCATATATCAAGGAAGTACTTAAAAATAAACTCCTTTATGATTTATCAACAGTAAATGTTTGGCTTATTTGCCTATTTTATATTCCCAGGGTTGTGGGAAACTTTGTTGGACATAAAGGGGCCGTGAAAGTGCTTAAGGAGCTCTGGTCTCCATCACCACTTCTCAATTTGAAAGGTTGTACCAGTTGTGTACATGGTGTCTCAGTCTTCCTTTCATTCAGACTTAAGATTAGATAACATTCATGAAGTTTCTGAATATCAGTGGGGGGAGGGGGCTGGTACACACTGTCTCCGTTCCAAGCAAAGCTGGCCTTGGCTACCCTTTACACTGCCTCCCTCTTGTGTACTGAGCCCTGTGTACCAGCACTGCCTGTCTAGCAGACTGTGAAAAGCAACATCATATCAACCTCTCATGGCTTCTGTGTTTGATCGTCTCAGTTTCATTTTTCTTCCTTTCTTACTCCACTAACTCAGGTATAAATAGCAAAATACTGACTTTGCCACTGCCAGTGCCTACTGTTTGCTTAGTATATCCGAAGAGCTGGAGACAGGAACATAAGTCTCTGGATTTTAGTTTTATTTGGAGAAAAGGAGATTTACTTTCAATCCTCTCTTTGATTAGAAACAAATACCACGAGACTTTGGTTGCATTGTTTGTCACTCAGTTCCTTTTGTCCCCACAATCCTAACACATGGAACTGTAGTTATAAAGAAAACAGCTAAAAGGGCACAGCATTACTCTAAAACAGCATCACTGATTTTGTTGGGAAAGTGGGTCTTCTGGGTTCTGCGTCCAGAGTTGAGACACATGGCTGTAACTTCAGTTCCTGCGGTCTAAGAAGAGCTAGGATCAGAACCCAAATCCTTGATAGAAATAATAGATGCTGAAAACTCCTTCAATATATGTATGTTTTTAATATGCAAGTTTTTTTTTTTTTCCTGGATAAAGGGTTTCTTTGTCTAGCCCTGGCTGTCCTGGAGATATCTCTATAGGCCAGGATGACCTCAAACTCACAGAGATGCGCCTGCCTCTGCCTGTGAGTGCTAGGATTAAAGGCATGCACCACCACTGTCCAGCGCACATTAATTTATAATAAAGTTTGAATACAAAAGAAAACAGAATAAGGCTGAAAACCCCAAAGTCCCTCAGAAATATGATTACTGAAAAGACAGTCAATAAAACTAAAGATTGAAAACTACAGTCACTCAAGATGCAATACATATGATCGTGGTGTTTCCTCATAGCAAGAGCAAGTCTGACGAATACAGAAATGTTAGCACTTCTGATCCTTTTCCTCTTTCTCAACAGTGGATCCCCAACGGTCATAATGTAGTGGTCAGGGTCACTTCCTGGAAGGCTGTTATCTTAGTCACTGTTCCATTGCTGTGAGGAGACACCATGACCAAGCCAAGTGTTTTGTTTGTTTTTTAAGAAAAAGTATTTAGCTGAGCGGTGGTGGCACACACCTTTAATCCCAGCACTTGGGAGGCAGAGGCAGGTGAATCTCTGAGTTCAATGTCAGCCTGGGCTGCAGAGTGAGTTCCAGGAAAGGTGCCAAAGCTACACAGAGAAACCCCGTCTCGAAAAACAAAAGAAAGAAACAAACAAACAAAACGTAAAAGTATTTAACTGGGGGCTTGCTTACAGCTTCAGAGGGTTAGTCCATGCTCATCATGGTGGGAAGCAGACAGGGTTGACTTTGGAGCAGTAGCTGAGAGCTTTACATCCCGATCTATGGGCAGCAGGCAGAGAGAGAGGGGAGTGGGAGATAGAGAGATAGATAGAGATAGATAGATAGATAGATAGATAGATAGATAGATAGATAGATAGATAGAAAGAAAGATAGAAAGAAAGAAAGAAAGCTTATCATGGGCTTTTGAAACCTCAAAGCCTGCTCCCAGTGACATGCCACCTCCAACAAGGCCACACCTCCTAATCCTTCTCAGCAGTGCCACTCCCTGGGGATCAGGCCTATGAGCCTATGCGGGTATTCTCTTTCAAACCACTACAGCGAACAAAAGCCCTGTCAATAATGAACTCCAGTGCTTGCAGGGGTGACGAAAGAAAACAGGAGTCCACATCAAGATGTTAAACCATTTTACAATATTAACAACAAGTACTTTAAAACCAAAGCTAGCATTAATTATAGACAAAAGATTGTGGGCTAGTACTATGCTAATGCTACTATAAGCAATAGTTTATGGCTTATGACAGTGATGCCTAATGAGATTCTTTGAAGGAACTCATACGCAATTCATTTCTCTAAGAGTTTTTGGGGGAATCACCTCAGCTTCTATTAAGTTCTGTGAGAGGGGAGGCAGGGCTTACTTACTGTCTTTCTCATGTTGGTGCTGGGTATGTAGAAGAACAAGAGAGAGAGAGAGAGAGAGTGTCCTCATCTCCTGTACACACACACACACACACACACAGTGGCTAAGGAAGAGTTCTCAAGCAGTGGCAAATGACATCAAGAATTCCCAGAATGCTTCTGAGTTGGACAAGCTTTCCTAAGTGTAGGACTGACAGGCTGAATTTACAGACCAGACCAGCCTGGAATGGCCATACGTTGAATCTAAATCTCTTAACATGGACCTAAATAGCGTTCATATTTTTATGGGGACATTTGGATGTTTTTAAAATCTTATGTTTAAAAAAGTGATAAACAGCTAGGTGTGGTGGTTTACACACCTTCATTTGAGTCTGAGACCAGCCTGGGCTACAGAGTCTCAAAACAAACACAAATGTGCCCTACAGAAAAACATGGCAAGTCTGTACACAAAAGGAAGAACAGCCTGTAATGGAGTAAAAGTAGGCAGTGGTGGACCTGTGTCTTACAGATTGGCACAAAGGTGTAGGCATGGTTACCCACCAATGGACCAGCCTGAGTTTTTCTTAGGGTGTTTAGAACACTTCAGATCTGCCCCATGAGGACACATTTGCTTGCTTGTCTCCCTCCCTCCCTCCCCCCTCCCTCCCTCCCTCTTTCCTTCCTTCCCTCCCTTGCTCCTTTTACCTTCTCTCCCTCCTTCTCCTCCTTCCAAATTTCTGTATTTTCTAAGATAAGTAATTCTATGATAATTCTAAGATAAGTAAGATATGTGTAATATCCATTACACATAAAACCTGGGATGCTGTTATTTTATATTTGTACCATAATATTTTACTTAATATTTCACATTTTTTGTTTATCATTTAAAATGTTGGCAAAACATCTTTAAAATGTGAACTTTGAACTTTACAAGTGCATTCTAGTAAACAGGATCCCTTATTGAAATGGTTTGTGTCAATTAATACATAAGCTATGAGAGTGCACAGAAATACAAGGCCTGAGTCCTGATTCTTAGTGACTTTCTGGGTCTGAAGCAGAAACATGCCTTGTTCTTCTGGAAGCTTCCTAAGAAGATGAATCATGTTCCAGTCAGCTCATTCTAGTGTGCAGGGCTAAGCCACTTCCTGCCAGCCCCTGTGCTGGGGTGGACTCTCTATTAGCAGACTGGGTTCAGAATGAGGATGCTGGAAGACAGTCTCAAGGTCCTGGAAAGAGGCTCTGACTCATTCTCAAGGCTGATTTAGGAGAAAACACGTATTTCCTCCTGTTCCGTTCCCTTAGAGTACTGAAAGACGTCTGCCGGAAACTTCCAGGTAGAACTCTCTGCTTTATCTCTCTGGTGTTATCTTGTTGATAATAGAGGCACATCTGATTATGCCCAACCTTTAAAGATCAGGATTCTTTTTGTTTGGTCTTTTTTTTTTTTCTTTCTATTTTAGCTGATACTGAGTCACGAACATCTCAGTTTTATCCTTATAGTCAAATTGCCCATTCAGCCTTAGAATTACACCTTATTTGTTTCATCAAACATTAACCATGGAATAAGACACACCCCCTGGCTGCCTTTATCCTGGTCCTTGAAAAATGTCTCATAGTACTTCTCTAATATGTTGTCTTTCATGAAATACATCTAAAATACAATGCTGAAAACAGTGAGGGAAAGTAGGCTAATTCTCTCCACTCTGAAAGCACAGAGGCGGAACCAAAGTCTGTTTAGGTTGTTTACAAAGCTGTCTTCAGAGCTGACATGTCATACTGCATTTGTAGCAAAAGCTCGAGAGGAGCTTTTTATTGCTTCTTAAAAGCGCAAGCCCTACGTCATTCGGGATGACAAGACAGAAACATAGTAAAGATTCTGTGGAAAAAGATCTAAATAGCAGGTTAGGTCACGACAAGTCCTAAGTGCCTTTGCAAAACACACACACACACACACACACACACACACACACACACACACACTCGTGTGTGCATGCACACACACATCCTTGTTCTCTGCACGGAACAACTCGAAGCAGCTGCTGGTGTGGGTGAAATAAGACAGCTGAAGTTTGTCTGTTTGTTTCACAGAACAGCTGGTGGTGGAAGGAGACATTCTGGAAATGGTGCAGGTGAGGAATCCAGTTTTTCTTGCCAGCCTTTCTCCAGACAACAATGGCAGCAACATCAAGTGTGCCCCTCTTGAACTTGACAAAAATAGCAAATGATGGGAGAGAATCCATGAAACTTGGTCTAGGGCTAATGAGAAACAGGCCAACCACCCAGAACACGCAATTTAAGGTGGTCCTCACTATCCAGTATAACGCTAAGAGATAGAATGTTCCCTTAAATGGTGTGCCTTTCTTTTCTCTCTTTAGTCCCTGCTACTTTTGCAATGTTTGGTCTATGTTATAAACCACCTATGACCAGATAAGAACCAGATGACACAGGACTATCATAATATATGTAGACTTCTTCCATATGATAAATCTGAGAGATATTTGATAAGGGACTTAGCACATTTACTTAAGAGTACCAAAATATCATGATACTACTAGATTAATGGAAGACGCTTTAAATGAATTTTTCTCTAGACTCAAACTCACTGCTCCAAAGCAAAGGCAAATATCTAACACAATAAAGCATCTACCTTCTTCTTCATTCTTTGTCCTAGCTTTGTCTGTCTCTCCTAAGTTTCTTTCCCCATGTCACTTACTCACTAATTATGGAGGAGTCTGCTCTCATCTGTGAGTAGAATTCCATTCTGGTTAAGATGCGCCTCTGTCTACTGTTCTCTTTCCTTAGAGTCACACAGAGCTCCAAAGACTTCCTTCTGTTCCCATTATTCTTTGTTTTGTTTTTTTTTGTTTTGTTTTGTTTTGTTTTTTCGAGACAGGGATTCTCTGTGTAGCTTTGCGCCTTTCCTGGATCTCGCTCTGTAGACCAGGCTGGCCTTGAACTCACAAAGATCCGCCTGCCTCTGCCTCCCGAGTGCTGGGATTAAAGGCGTGCGCCACCACCGCCCGGCCCATTATTTTTAACAAAATTATTTGCTCTAGCTACTTTGTCTCCTGAAAGGATGTCTCCACGCATTGCTCTTTGAATAGGAATGTGCCCCCAGAGGCTCAGGTGTTTGACCAGCTGGTGCTGCTGATTTGCAAGGCCATGGCCCCTATAGGAGGTGGAGCTTTGCTGGAGGAAGTGGGACAGAGGGATGGGCCTTGAGGTTTTACAGCTTGGCCCTGCTACTGAGGGCAGAACCTTGCCTTCTCTGTCACACCTTCTGCACCGCACTGGGTACAACCTATTGAACGGGAGGTCAAAGGACACACTTCTTCCCAGACGCTGCTCATTGTAGGATCCTCGAGCCAGTAACGAGAGAAGTAATAAAACAGAAAAGTGGTGCTGAGAAGCAGAGCATGACCGCACTCAACCCCACAACGTGACTCCTGGGACTTTCAAACTGATTGAAAGAGAAATGCGGAAGCATTTGGAACTCCGGGCTTGAAAACCCCAAGCATGTTGTAAGCAGAGGCTAAGGAGCCATTCCAGCAGGAGTGTGGGAGACCATAACGCGGAGAGAAATGTGCGCAGAGGAGTCCTGGGCTCTACTGGGAACTGGGCTACAGGCCACTCATGTCACTCCCTAGCAAACTCTCACGGCATCCTGCCCACATCCTGAAAATGTTAATGAGTCTGATGTTAAATGTTAATTGGTTGGTGGAGGCAATCTCTAGACAGAACAGCATCGAGTCCGTGTCGGATTCCTGCTCATGTCTACAGTGAGAGAAATCAATAGGCAGAGCAGAATGATGGGAAAACTGAATGTTGTCCTATTGTGCTGAAGTATGAGCTAAAAAACCCTGTCCTTCCCTTATGCTGCTTCCTCAGCAGTTAAGTCACAGCAGTGAGAAGAGTAACTTGATGGATCATGCTTGTGCCTTGTTGTACTGGAAGGTCTCATCCTGTCCTGGGTTCTGACAGAGCAACTTCCGTATGTATGATGACTAACCTAAGCATGGAACTCGTTGCAGTCTCTTCCTTCCTCCATGGTATACTACAGGAAGCCTCTACTATACCTAACTAATTGGGTTCTAGTATTTAGCCATATCATGTTCATTATCGCGTAGACTTTCAATACAGCACATTTTTCTTCCTGGTAAGTTTTGTGGGAATGAGTGAGAGTAACAGAAGTCTGAAATGAGAGAGAACATCCTTTCAGCCATTTCTGCTTCTAACCAGAGGATTCTAAAGGACATGAGAACATTCTAACCGTGGAATGTCCTCAGCACCAAATTAGCCTTCAACCTGAGATCACCCATCTGTGCATGAAGAAAAATTCTCTCCTCTCTATTTGCTGTGCATGTCCTTTCTGCTCTGTGTCAGAGCTCCCCGGGTGGTGGTCCTCAGACCCAGTGAATCCAGGCAGCATGGATAGGGGAGCCAAGCTCCCAGGTTAAGGAGGGTATAAACTGGGAGCTTATGTCCTCTCTAGTGGTCCTGCATGAACAGATACCAATAAACCAGCATGAGACACAGATACAAGGTAAAACTGTCACATAAACAGCATGTGTCCCTGTGTATATGCACAAGTCTGTCCTCCCTGGGCTTTGTCCCTATAAAAATGAGTGGGTTTTTTTTTTTTTATGAATTACAAAATTTTCATGGATAGCACTAACTTAGGATAGTCCACTGGAAATAAAATTTGCTACCAGAAGGAAACATTTTTACAGTTGACTGGGATGTTCATGGAGGTCAGCTATGGAAGAACCAGCCAGCAGTATTCCCACAAGCCACAGAGCTCCAGGTTCTAGGAAACATAATGGCACTGGTGGAGTCTTCCTCGCACTCAGGGAAGTCAGTGAGAAAACAGCTTTCTCTACAGTTAATTCTTGTTGCATTTCAAGCTCCAAACAAACAGGAAAGTGTGATCTATCACAGTCCTGCTGACTCAGATTCGCGTCCAAATCCAGTGATTGTGGAAGGCCTGAATCTTTCCACACCATTCCTTCTTACAATTATCTGTATCCATTGGAAGCTTGAAAACAAAGTCAAATAAAACACGAGTGAAAAAAAATCTCATAAATTTCACTAGTTTTGAAAAATAATACTGAAAATAGAAACCATAAAAAAAAATCAGTCCACTCTATTTCCTGATTATTAGATTTTTGGCATTCTTGGTAAAATAGTTCCGAAAATAATTTTAAATGAAGAAGGACCAAAATTACAGCTTCATATAGAATACATGCAAAATAAAAGGACTGAGTGATTATCAGCTAAACTGAGATTTTCTTTAGTGCTGTGTTATAGGTGCTTGACATTAAAATTACACCTGCCCCTAAAAGGGGTGGAGACGGTGATTCAATATGGTGAGGATGCGTTTGTTTTCCCACACCACATTGCTTAACAAAAACACAGGTGCTTTCATTCTGTTGCCTGAACTACATCCTTCTGGGAAGTTAATAATGGGGAGAGAATAGAAATCGTCTGGCGCCATCTTGTGGCAGTCACTTGTAACTGGCTGTGTTTTTGAAACCCTGGTCGGCTTGTATTTTAGAACGTTTTATGCTATGAAACCAGCTTATTTCTTTCAGACAGCTAACTTACAAGCATGAACAAATTATTCATGCACAGAAGTACCCAAAATGTATCTGTTACATAAAGTATAATAAAAATGACAGTAATGATGATTTATTCTGTATCCTCGTGTCCAAGATATTCTGAGTTTTGTGTCACTCTCGCTGGGTGGCGAGGGAGCCAACTCCAGGGGAAAGCAGGATAGTCTCACTCAGTACCGAGCCCAAGGCCATTCGGCTGTAGGATTTAGTGAAATTTAGACTTGAATGCAAAATCTAAATCTAGACTTTTAGTAATTATTGCTCTTTTAAAAACACCTACTCTATTTCAAGCATTATGTTAAGTAGTTCATGTTTGTTATCTAATCATGCATTTAATATTCATGGGACATAAAACTACTACTGCTTACCATTATATAAATGCAAACATACACAAAGGTTGTATAACCTGCCCAAAATAACTTAGATGGAAAAAAAACAATCTTCAATTTGAAACTGGGAATGTTTAGTCCTAATGCCTACACTGTCCTTTATATAATGTTAATGTCATTCATTCATTCGCCCTCTTGGTGACCCCCTTTTTCCAACCTGGACCTCTCTTCCCATGAGTCCACCATATTATAAATCCATTAAGAGATCAATGCATTTATTAGGTGACAAAGCCAGATCAGCCCCAAAGATCATCAGCTGGCAGCCAGCCCCCAACATATGAGACAATAGGGTTTCTTTTATATTCAAACAGTGAAAGGAAGTGATGTCATCAGAAATGAGTTGAATTCACTCAGGTACGGAATTCATGGAAGACACAGGAGATAAAATGTAACCAAATATGCCACTGTCTCCGTGAACAGGAGCCAACCCCTCCTTTTTCTCAGACATATTGTGCTTTCATGTCCTTGATAATTTGAGGTGATTGCAATCTTCCCACAAGTCATCTCACTGATTACTGTACAGCCAGTGTAATCACAAGAACGTGGCAGCTGTTTGCATTTGGGCTTCTTTTCCTGTTACCTCAGTGAATTAGCAAGACAGCTCATGCACTCTAGTTCTAGATTTTGTGAACTTAGTCGTAGTTACCTCAGCCCTCTTCTATGAACTGGAGATAATAGTAATGGATTTGGAGCATAATGAGAATTAACCCTGTCTGCACTGAAAATGCAAAAGGTTAAACTAGTTCATGGCTTTGAGGAAGGAGTGCATGAGCTTTAATTATTTTTCATTGTTGCATTATGGTAGATACCTCTACCTAAGATGTGGGGCTTTGACACACTGACACACTTGTCATGACGTCATAAAAGTGTCTGGCAGACACTAACCACTTCTGAAATGCAAGAACTATGCTGGGATGGCCTGGAAACTTTCCTATAATAATAGCTAGCCTCTAGAGGTTCACTGAAACCAGTAAACCTCAGAATCAGAATAGAAGAAGACACCCCAGTGATGCCTCCTGCCCCGGCTGATGGCTTGCTTCAGATGTTGCTTCAAGCTCTGTCCCTGTGAGGCAGAAAGTCCAAGCCTCACCATAGCTGCAAACCTAGACTATTTATCATAATATCTTTTGTTGCCTCCTGCCCTGTGTCTGGAAATGGTGAAATTCTGTAGAAATAAGCTATTTTTAAATCTGGGATTTATTGAGATTAAATATGGTAGAGTTGTGTATTTAGTATTATGTAATTACATAATCAAGTACTATGGACTTGAGACTGTCATTACAGAATTCCTTATCATTTCTGTCATTCACTTGGTTTATCCCAGTACCTTAGCGATTGTAGACTCAGAAGAGTCAACAGAATTTGGGTTGTATGTAATTTTTGCACTAATTTCAAATCCAATATACATATACAATCCTGGAGAATGTTCTACTGGTTGTCACTTCATGATCAAGAGATTTGTAATTGAGGGATTTCAGGGGGGATATTCCAGAGTGATAGCTTTACTGTATCCAACTTTGCCCATGCATAAGAATTTAGCTTTACATTCTGGGCCCATCCCTCATGGACTAGTCTGTCTTTGCATCTCTCTTGAATCCTCTCTCTTGAGATTTCTTTATTCCTCCTTTCATTTTGTTCTTCCTCTTTGCCACTCTCGGTTTATCCACTTTCCTCTAAACCCAGAGCTTCACCTGCAGATTCTGCCGGACAGAAAAGGACTCCCCAGGGAGCTGCCTGGGTTCATGCTTGTATTTGATGCTTCTGTGCATTGGAGTCTCAGGTTTCCTTGCACAAGCAAAACATCTAGGCTCCCACTCACCTTGTATCCACACATTGATATCAGTCTACCACCAAACTCTGGGGCTTAACTCTCTTTGGTAGGATGTTGGATGTTGCTTTGAAGTGGTTGGACTTTCCATTTCCTTACTAAAACAAATGCTGGATAAATGAGGCCATAGTGTTCCTCCACTCAGCAAAATGGATTCAAGCTGGGGCCACTGGACTTTCTGGTTCACATGTGCAGACTGAGAAGCGGCACCTAACAGGAGCCATCAGCATGGGCAGGATCCTGAAGGTTTGATGGTTTCTATGAACTGCTGGCCAATGCTTTCTGAAAGTTTCCCCTTGGGCACTCCAACCACAAGTAAATGACGTATAAAGAGAGAGGGCTAGAGTTCTGGAAACTTCCACTACTTAACTCTGACCCTGAGACTATTGACTTCTCCCTAGTGGTCTGAGCTATACTGACTTTAACAAAATTGCTAATATTTGGTGTGTAATTTACATAACAAATCCTTTATTTCCCCATTGTCATGATGTATTATGTAAAACATAAATAATTTGCCAATGAGGAGAAGAGTCTTAATGTCTTTTGAATAATTAAGTTATCTGAGTCATCCTTCTGAAGTGCTTGTAAAGGTCAACGATCTGAAACTTCATTACATGCTGCTTTTTTGCTTTGGTCAGTCCTACTCCCTTCTTTTAGAAAGAAGAACTAACACCTTCTACCTCAGTGTATTTATTTCTGTGTTTCCTTTTAACCTCCACAGAGTGACTCACGAGAGTCTTGTTTTTATCTAGGCTTTTAAAATTAATTAAATAATTAATTATTTGTGTTGGCGCCGCTCCCACCCCTCCCCAAAGGACTTATCCTGAGAGCTTGAGGTAGATAAAAGCTGTTACCTACTTAGCAGAGATTGAACAAGTCTCACCTGTCCAGTTTGTCACTTGGTATCTGAACTACATCATACCTACCATAGCTCCTCCAGAAACTGCTGATTCAGCACCACGCATGGCACCTGAAGAGTGTTATTACTATTAAGCAAAAGGTCTAAGTTCAGGCCTCATTAAAGTACCTGATTAGATACCTTTCACAGTCCCAGAAAGCTGTTTTCCTTCTTCTTGGCACGCTATTTATTCCATCTGCCCATGCTCTAATCTAATCCTGTGGAACTAATGTATTTAGAGAAGATAGTGTAGTGCTCACGAGTGGCCAGTCTTGGAGAGGAATTCGGAGGGGTCAAGTAGGGTTGAGCCTAGCAGCATTCAAGGTTAAGCTGGTTGGGTCTATAGATAATGTTTTTATTTCCTCAGTCATTTACCCCATAACTCTGCACTATGCTAAAAAATATTAGTAGCTAAGGCTTAACCTACTTACCTGCATCATCAGGCTTGGCTCTCAGTTCTTTCATGAGTAACCTCAATCCTGTTACTCAGAAGACTAGAGAAAGACCCACATGCTATGGGATGGTCTTTCTGTGTGCTGTGAATATGTGCTGCTATGATTTGTTAATAAAGAAACTGCTCTGGCCTATGGTGAGTCAGGTTATAGCCAGGCAGGAAATCCAAGAGAGAGACAGAAAGAAGAAAGAAAGAGAAAGAGAGATGCCAGCCTGCTGCCTAGGGAGCAACATGTCAGCAGACTGGTAATGCCATGGCCATGTGGCAATACATAGATTAATAGAAATGCTTAATTTAAGATGAAAGAGTTAGCCAGTAAGAAGTCTGCCATAGGCCATACGGTTTGTAAATAATATTAAGCCTCTGAGTGATTACTTTATAAGTGGCTGCAGGACCATGGGGCTGGGCGGGACTGGAGAAAACTTTTGACTACATTTGGCTGCCCAACGCGTTGGCTTGAGTTTCCACCTGAAACCTGAGAGAACTTAATAAGAGATTCTAAAATGGAGCCCAAAACAGCCAATCTTCTGAAGGGAGTCATTGCTCTCACATGGCAGGCAGTCGAGATGCCATTTTGAACTCAGCTGGTGTTCTCCAACTACAGACTATTCATTAGTTGAGTGAATGAAAACAGTGATGTGTTTCAGAAACAAAGCATCTGCTACCTTCCTCCAACTGAGCAGCCTATTGCTTACTTACCATGTTTCACCTAATTTTACTTTCTCCTTTACCAACATGGCTTCTTCTTGCAGGTCATCTAAGGTCTATAAATTCTACAAATAGAGATGCATTCTTCTTGGTAACTGACACCTATGTGTTCTGCAGAATAAATACCAATCCATCTATGTGTCAGGATGCTTTTGGTACCATGTAATATAAAACTTAGCTCAAACCATGTTAAGGACTGAAAATGACTCATTGGTGTCTATTTAACTAGACAAAGAATTAGTTTTCCTGTAATTTGAGTCAAACCAATGATTTACTGACCTTTTTATACTAAGGCATTACAAATTGCTGTTGAGCACTTTCAGTAACTATGTTCACACCTAGAACTACACAGAATTCCTCTGTGGACTTCTGATAAAAGGAAGTACATCATTTCCTTAAAGGTCTCAGTACATAATTTCTTTTTTTTTTTAAAGATTTATTTATTTATTATGTATACAGTGTTCTGCTTGCATGTGTCCCTGCAGACCAGAAGAGGGCACCAGATCTCATTATAGGTGGTTGTGAGCCACCATGTGGTTGCTGGGAATTGAACTCAGGACCTCTGGAAGAGCAGTCAGTGCTCTTAACCGCTGAGCCATCTCTCCAGCCCCTCAGTACATAATTTCATGTCTTACTATGCCGTGTTTACCTCTAGACAATCAGTTCAGAGCAATAGGTTTTATAACTTCATTAGCTTTGAAAAACCCAAAATAACCACACATTAAGTTAAAAATTCTAATTGGTCTTTATTTGGTATTTTGGGATCAGGCAACAGTGATTGCACAATGCACTGAACTAAGGAGATTGGGTCTCTAAGTAAAAAAGGACAGAAGAAACAGAATGAAAAACAATCATTCACTTCAAATACACTTTCATTATAGATTAAAACCATGTTTTAAGGTTACCCAGCTAAACTGGACATACTCTGATTGGCCCTGAATCTGATTTTGAAAAATTGGCATTTTTTGTTGTTGCTTATTCTAATTATATATTTCTTAGCACAAATGAGTATATTCGTGTTGGCCTACATTGGTTTGTTGGGCCTAGAGCAGGAGATCAGTTAAAAAATAATGGCCTCCTATTAGTTGGTAGGAACTTAAAGGATCCAGTTTTCACTCCTGGAGGTAGGGACAAGATTAGCTTTGGCCAATCATAAAGGATATATTGAAGAATGGATTTTGACTAGGAGTAAGAAGGGCATAGATTCATCCAAACACCCTACAATTATTACACTAATAAGAAGTACTGATATTTAAGCTGGGTGGCAGTGGTACAAGCCTTTCATCCCAGCACTTCGGAGGCAGAGCCAGGCGGATATCTGTGAGTTTGAGGTCAGCCTTGTCTATTGAATGAGATCCAGAACAGGAACAAAAACTGCATGGAGAAACCCTGTCTCAAAAAAAACAAACAAAAAAAGTAATAATATTTAAGAAAGCCTATAAAAGATTACTCACCGACTTTTGATGAAGAATGCATGTTAGATATCCCCACGTTCTCTGTACCAAGATAGGAATAGCTAACTCCTTAATGACTCTCACTGGACACCTGCCCAACCATTTGATTATGGAATATTTGGGAGCCAAACCAAGTGCTTTCTATATCTACACCCTAGAATTTCACAAAAATCTTACATTAACTATCTTCTCAAGGTCATATAGGTCACACAATTAGTAAGTTGATATCTTCAGGATTTCAGCTGATGTTACTTCCTTTTAAAACTTTCAGTATTAAAAAAGATTTATTTTATTGTTGTATGTGTGTGTGTATGAGAAAGAGAGAGAGAGAGAGAGAGAGAGAGAGAGAGAGAGAGAGAGAGAGAGAGAGAGAGCTGTATGCTCAAATAGGACATCAGATCTTCTAGAGCTGGAGATACTGTGAGCCAGGTACTGGCAAGTGAACTCAAGCCCTCTACAAGAGTGCTGAGTGCTCTCTATCTCCTATAGATCTACAGTTTTAAGGATCAGACTGTCCTAACTGCCACCACCCCAAAAAACTGAGGTTTATTCAAAGTGTCAAGAGACTAAGAAAGTTATTGCCTACATCTTGGGACTGATGATTCAGATTCAGTGCTGTGAGGTGGGGAGCAGACAGTAGAGCTCTTATTTCTACATCATTTTTCATCTGTTCTGTCAAGGAGAGTAACTTTTGGCCTGAGAGAGTGTTTCAAAACCTGGCAATAGGGAATGCATGTTGAAGTTTCATAAAGATGTAATAGGTGAACACCCAGCTACTTCCATGAGTTTATGTCTTCTCACCCACACAAATTAAATGCTAGGAACTGAGAGAAGCTGTGACTGATTCTGTCCATAGAAGCAGTAACAGAGGTCTATGACAGTGGGAATTAATCCTTGAGACTCATGAATGCACTTTTAAAAACATTGGCTAAATTACTATATAAACAAACAAACCAATGATTAAGGAGGCTTTTGTTGATTAAGAGTAAGCTTCAAACTACATTGCTTCAAATACAATTTATTAGTATTTAGAAAAGAAAATAAGTATTTTATTTTATTTTGATAAAGCAGGAAGTCAGTGAGGGTAAGTTGCTTTCTGTAAGGGTGAAAAGTCTTGGAGAAAGATGGTGAGTGAGGGTGGAGGTAGTTTCTGTGTATAATAGAGGCTAAGGCACACATTATGAGGAACCCTTTCTTCTGCCTGGGTCATACAGTCTGGCATTTATCTAACCACTAACCTACTTCTATCCATGAGACTGGGCCATTCATCTCTGAGAATCATAATTATGAGAGTCAAAACCATTAAAACACAATGACCAGGTAGTCTACCAACCCAGAGACGAGACTGCCAGTTCACAAGGCCTTTCACTTCTGATTCAAAGATCATCCAAAGAAAATTCCCCAAACCCATCTTCTTGGCCTCACCAACCAGGCCACCATCCAATGTACTTATAGTCTGCTCCTTGTATGGAAGTCTTTACATTTAGTATTGTCACATAGGCTGTTTTCATCATCTTTTAAGAGTCCCTTAAATCCAACCTTTTCCTGGTTTCTCACCCAGTGTGCCCCCCTCCATGCCTGAGGTCTGTAGTGTTTTTAAAGAGCTATATAGTATGAGGCTGGATTGCTTCTGTCACCTGGATGCAGGCATACCACTCTTCTTGCAGACCATGAACTCCTTTAAGGTGGAATCCTTACTCTCTCCAAGTTTATAATCCACTTTCGGCCTAGTATGTGAGATAAGAAACAAATGTCACATAAATTATTTTTAAATGTCGATTGGATATCTTTGTTAAGGTTTCTATTGCTGCGAAGAGACACCATGACCACAGCAACTCTTACAAAGGAAAAAACGTTTAATTGGGGTGGCTTACATTTTCAAGGTTTAGTCCATTATCATCATGGTGTAACATGATGGTGTGCAGACAAACATAGTGCTGGAGAAGGAGATGAGAGAGTCCCACATCTTGTCCTGCAGGCAGCAGGAAGTGGTCTGAGACACTGGATGTGGTCTGAGCATAGATGAGACCTCAAAGCCCACCCCCACAGTGACACACTTCCTCCAACAAGGCCACGCCTACTCCAACAAAGCCCCCATTTCTAGTAGTGTCACTCCCTATGAGCTCATGGGAGCCAATTACATTCAAACTACAACATTCTGCTCCCTGGTCCCCATAAGCTTGTTACAATATTATAATTAAAAATGTGTGGGGCTGGAGAAATGGCTCAGAGGTTAAGAGCACCGACTTCTCTTCCAGAGGTCCTGAGTTCAATTCCCAGCACCCACATGGTGGCTCACAACCATAATGTGATCTGGTGCCCTCTTCTGTACATAATAAATAAATAAATCTAAAAAAAAAATAGGGCTGGAGAGATGGCTCAGAGGTTGAGAGCACTGGCTGCCCTTCCAGAGGTCCTGAGTTCAATTCCCAGCAACCACATGGTGGCTCACAACCATTTGTAATGAGATCTGGCGCCCTCTTCTGGCCTGCAGGGATGCGTGCAGACAGAGCATTGTATACATAATAAATAAATACATCTTTAAAAAAAATGTATTTAGCTCAACTTCAAAAGTCCCCATAGTCTATCACAGTCTCAACAATGTTTTAAAGTTCAAAGTCTCTTCTGATATTCATGCAGTCTCTTAACTGTATTCCCCAATAGAATCAAAATAAAAAGTAACAGATCACATTTCCAACACATAATGGCACAAGATATACATTACTATTCCAAAACATAGGGAAAGGAGCATAGTGAGGAAATACTGAACCAAAGCAAGACTGAAAACCAGCTGGGCAAACTCCAAACTCTGCATCACCATGTCTGATATCAAAACACTCTTCAGATCTCCAATTTCATTCGGCTTTGTTGACTGCAATACATTTCTTCCTCTTGGGCCGGTTCTACTCTCTGTTAGCAGTTTTCCTCAGCAGGTATCCCATGACTCTGGCATCTCTAACACTGGGGGTCTCCAAGGCAATCCAGGCTTCTCCTTCACAGCTTCACACAATGGCCTCTCTGGGCCCCCATTCAGGGACACCCCTGACACATGCCTGGCCTCAGCAGCTTTCCTTACCACAATGATATGTGGGAGTTTATGCCATCTCATTTGGAAGTGCTCTCTTTGAAATGCAAGATGCCATGACTACAGAAATTTATTTTTCCAATAATGTAGACAGAGAGTGGGGATTCATTCTGCGCAGCTCTGCTGTGAAACGCAACATAGAAATATTGAAAAAGTTTCAGTCATTTCCTTGGAATATTTACAGTGCTAATTCCCCATTTCTTTCACTCCATTCTTCCTACATCCTCTGCTCATTGAGACTCTGATTCTGTTTTCTACATTCTGTGACTCTCAGTTCTTTACAAGCCAAACTGCCACATTTCCACTGCTTACATTTTCTTTGAGGGATGAGGACATTGAGAGAATACAATCTGAGTTGTTAGCTCCCAAAAAGAGAAGTGATGATGTTTAGGAAAGTCTTATGAACTAGGAGCTGTATTTCCATAGTTCTCTTTGTACAGAGGGCTTGTGGGGTTCGGATCAAAGCTAGTGCTGCACTTCTTTGATATTACCAAACATTTTAAACTATACAATCTCATTAACTTTATTGATCATCTTATTTACTTGAGAGACAATAAAGTATCACATGATTATATACACATTTTAGGAAAAAAGGGTGCATAAACCATAATGAATGCCTCCAAGCTTATGGCTTTAAGCTGTATGGGAGTCAGGTCTGTGGTGTCACCCACTGAACCTGAGCATCTAACTCATTACAAAGTGCTCACAGCACAGAGGAAGGTGAGTGATTGGTCACTGAATGTTTGCAAAATGAATGAAGCACATAGCCATGGAAACATTTCATTTTTTACATGTGTTTCTATGACTCTATTATAAAGTTGGAACCAATTTAAATGTTTTTAGCACTGTATGAGGAAACAGAAAAATAACCTCTTTAAGTCCAGACTCAATATGAACAATATTTAGTACCACTTATCAAAAGCATGAAATATTGACAAATGGAGATAGTTTTACATAGTCTACAAAGTCACTGATTTGAAGAACAGCCCCTAACATTGGACAGTGACTATCAATCTGAAAGGGGCCTTTATGTTTGAGCGATAATTTAAGTAGATGTGTTTAGTAAAAATATTGATGTAATTAAAGTAATAAAAATCAATATCCAAATAGAATTTAAACCTTAATTTTTTTTACTGTAAATCTCTCCACTGAAACCACATACACTCCATTGTAATAAGGTTATTCTGACGCCAAAATGTTATGTTTCACTGGGATTGCTAATAACTTTGGAAACTGTGTGAGTCAAGTAGAGGTGGCATAACCCAGCCAAAGCAAATCTAAATAAGGCTGAATCAGTGAGGTCATCATTTCAATGAACTTGTCCAGATAATTGACTATATATATATATATATATATATATATTACATGACTGTGAGAAAAGGACTTGGAAGGAGAAGAGAAGTTGACCGAGGTGGAGGGGACGAGTAAAGGTAAGAATGAAGTAAAGAATGCATTGTTTACATGTATAAGATTGTTAAAGACACCAATCTGAGTGCAGGGGAAGGCTAGCTCAAGCACCCTCTCCACCATTGCTATGAGTCTTAGCTGGGGGCAATCTTGTGAGTTCCTGGGGTTTTCCCTAGCTGCAGATTTCTCTCCATCCCCTTAATGGTTCACTCTGTCAAGATATCTCTTTCGTTGCTTCCCCTCCCAGTCTCTCCCTCATCCCTTCCCATCCCCTCCCACTATTCTGCTCTCTCAGGGGGATCTTAACCCTTTCCCCTTCCTGGGGCAATCCATGTGTGTCCCTCTTAGTGCCCTCCTCTTTAGCTAGCTTATGTGGGGTTGTGGATTGTAGCCCTGTTATCTTTTGCTTCTAACATTCACTTATGAGTGAGTACATACCATGTTTGTCTTTCTGGGTCTGGGTTACCTCACTCAGGATGAT
The DNA here is from genome assembly GCA_902168425.1 of Peromyscus attwateri. Lineage (NCBI taxonomy): Eukaryota > Metazoa > Chordata > Mammalia > Rodentia > Cricetidae > Peromyscus > Peromyscus attwateri. The sequence continues at coordinate 4,156 of CABHPP010105846.1, read as the reverse complement.
TTTTTTCTAGTTCCATCCTTTTGTCTACAAATTTCATGATAACATTGTTTTTGTTTTTTTTTTTTAAACCACTGCATAATACTCCATTGTGTAAATATACCACATTTTTTTTTTTACCCATTCTTTGGTTGAAGGGCATCTAGGTTGTTTCCAAGTTCTGGCTATTAGAAACAATGCTGCTATGAACATGGTTGAGCAGATGTCCTTGTGGTGTGGTTGAGCAACTCTTGGGTATATACCCAGGAGTGGTACTGCTGGGTCTTGAGGTAGGTGGTTTCCTAATTTTCTGAGATACCATCATATTGATTTCCAGAGTCACTGTACAAGATTGCATTCCCACCAGCAGTGGAGGGTTCCCCTTTCACTACATCTTCTCCAACATAAGCTGTCATCTGTTATCACAGAACCTACATCCAGTGACTGATGGAAGCAGATGCGGAGACCCACAGTCAAGCACTTGGCCAAGATCCTGGAGTTCAGTTGAAGAGAGAGAGGAAGGATTGAGAGAGGAAGGATTACGAGAGCAAGGTGGTCAGAACCATGATGGGAACAAACCACAGAAATAGCTGACCCAAGCTAATAGGAGCTCATGGACTCTGGACTGACAGCTGTGCAGTCTACAAGGAACCTAGCTAGGCTCTCTGAATGTGGGTGAAAGTTGAGTGGCTTGATGTGTTTATGGGTCCCCTGGCAAGGGGACCAGGACTTACCCTGGGTACACAAACTGGCTTTTTAGACCCCATTCCCTATGGTGCAATGCCTTACTCAGCCTTGATGCAGGAGGGAGGGGCTAGGTCTAGCCCTAACATGGTATAACGGCCTATGTTGACTACCCAAAGAAGGCTTTACTCTCTATGAGGAGGGGATGGGGTGGGATGGGTGTAGGTGGGGGGAGCAGGAGAAGAGGAGGGAGGAGGAAAGTGTTGGTATGTAAAAGGGAATAAAATCTTTTTTTGAATAAAAAATTATATATATATATATATATAAAAAAGAAAATAAAGAGAAAATAAAGAGACTGATGAAAAGTAAAAAAAGTTTGTTAAAGAAAATAAGTTATATAAAATATTACTGCACTGAATTTTGAATAGATTTTGTTTTCTCATTCATAACAAGAAGAATTATAATATATACAAAAGAAATCTCCTTCCTTTCTTTTATTCCTCCCAATTATTTTTAGGTACTCTAGAGAGTTTTCTGAGGCATATAAAAATAAACACCAATTTATTTCCATGTTTACACACATATAACACTCCTTACCTGGAAATATACTTGCAGGTCTAGTTGGTCTGTTCACTGTTGTGGGGATATATCCTGGGGATCCCCTTCTTCTGCCTAGAATTCTATTGTACATGTAAATACAACACACCAAATCTCCTTCCTATGGTAGCACAGAAGTACAGCTTCCTAGAAGTGATTTGTTTGATTAAAAAATGAAGGTCAAAGCCGAGTGGTGGTGGCACACGCCTTTAATCCCAGCACTCGGGATGCAGAGACAGGCGGATCTCTGTGAGTTCGAGGCCAGCCTGGTCTCCAAAGTGAGTTCCAGGAAAGGCGCAAAGCTACACAGAGAAACCCTGTCTCGAAAAACCAAAAAAAAAAAAAAAAAAAAAAAGGTCAAATAAACTTCCTTAGTTTATAATCCCACCACTGATGTCTGAATGGGCCACATCTCTGCCGACTCAGAACCATACCAAACCTCTGCCAACCATGAGGTGAAACAGAATCTCAGTGAGTTGAACTTACACGTAGTTTATTTCTGCTGACCATAAGGTCCAGACACATTTTCTTCCCCAGGAGCTACCTGTTTACATCTTTGGTCCATTTATTTTTCGAATGAGATGTCAATCTGTGCAGAACAACATTACATATGACAGAAATTAACTTTGAAAATGATATGAGTAGTAATTTTTTTGTCTTTACATTTCACATTTAATTTTATTTTGATTTTGATATTCATCAGTGTACAGAAGTCTTTAACGAGATTCAATATATCAAACATCTTTTTAGGGATTCTGACTATTTGAGTAATATTAAAAAGGTTCTGTCAACTTGAAGTTACAAGAGAAACACAATGTTCTTGTTATTACTTATGTTTTTGAATTTTTATGTTAAATTCTGATTTATAGATAAGTAGTGAGGCAATCTTACTTCTTTCCTTGTGTATGTTATTCACTTGTTTTCACATTATTTACTAAAGTTTTCTTATTTCCAAGTCATTTGAGAAACCAATTTTTCTTTGTTTAGGTTCATTCTCTAAATTTAGTCATTCCATTTTTTTGATTTGTCTTTTATTTTCCTTTCTGAAATGATTTCCATGCCATCTCGTCTTTAAGGTAATGTAATGTACTTTAATGTATGGTAAAGCTGCTTTTCACTCAATACAACTTTTTCCTGCTCATTTCCTTTTTGCTGCCAAAATTTTCACTGGGCAAACTTATTTGTTCAACCAATTCTTTACTGACAAGTGTATGCACGTGTGTGATTTTATGGGTATTTTTATTTCTAAAGCATTAGTGTCAGAAAAATTTAAAAAAGTCAACTTTCAGATTCACCTTGAGATGAGAAGGCTATTTTAATCAGATCCATGTATTAATTAACTTATGATGTATTAAAAGATATGATGTATTAAAAGTTTTTTTGCTCAATATCATTGAGCAAGCCTTCCCATTTGCTTTTTTTTTGAATTTATTTTATTTTATTTTACAATATAATTCAACTTTACATATCAGCCATAGATTCCCCTGTTCTCCCTCCTCCCGCCCCCCTCCCCCCGGCCCTCCAGGGCAAAGACTCCCCCGAGGATTGAGATCGACCTGGTGGACTCAGCCCAGGCAGGTCTAGTCCCCTCCTCCCAGGCTGAACCAAGGGTCTCTGCTAAGCCCCAGGTTTCAAACAGTCAGTTCATGTACTGAGCACAGGACCCGGTCCAACTGCCTGTATGCCTCCTAAACAGATCAAGCCAATCAACTGTCTCACCCATTCAGAGGGCCTGATCCAGTTGGGGGCCCCTCAGCCATTGGTTCACAGTTCATGTGTTTCCATTCGTTTGGCCATTTGTCCCTGTATTCCATCCATCCCTGGTCCCAACAACTCTTGATCACATAAACCCTCCCCCTTCTCACCAATTGGATTCCCGGAGCTCCACCCAGGGCCTGACCTTGGATATCTGCATCTAGTTCCCTCAGTCACTGGATGGGGTTTCTAGCACGACAATTAGGGTGTTTGGCCATCTTATCACCAGGGTAGGTCAAATCGGGCTATTTCTCGACTATTGCCAGCAGTTTATTGTGGGGGCATCTTTGTGGATTTCTGTGGGCCTCTCCAGCACTTTGCTTCTTCCTATTCTCATATGGTCTTCATTTATCATGAACATTCCTTATGTTCTCTCTCTGTTCTTGATCCAGTTGGGATCTCCCGCTCCCCCAAGTTCTCTTTCTCTCGCCCCTCGCCCCTCATTACCCCCACTCACGTCCAGATTGTTCATGTAGATCTCATCCATTTCTTTGTCATTGGGCGATCCCTGTGTCTTTCTTGGGGTCCTGTTATCCAGGCAGCCTCCCTGGTGTTGTGAGTAGCTGTCCAGTCATCCTTGTTCCACAACTAGTATTCTCCTATGAGTGGGTACATACCATGTTTGTCTTTCTGAGTCTGGGTTACCTCACTCAGGAGGATTTTTTCTAGATCCCTCCATTTGCCTGCAAACCTCATGATGTCATTGTTTTTCTCTGCTGAGTAGTATTCCATTGTATATATGTACCACAGTTTATTTATCCATTCTTCAGTTGAAGGGCATCTAGGTTGTTTCCAGGTTCTGGCTATTACAAATAATGCTGATATGAACATAGCTGAGCAAGTGCCCTTGTGGTATGATTGAGCATTCCTTGGGTATATGCCCAAGAGTGGTATAGCTGGATCTTGGGGGAGATTGATTCCCAATTTTCTAAGAAAGCGCCATATTGATTTCCACAGTGGCTGTACCAGCTTGCATTCCCACCAGCAGTGGAGGAGAGTTCCCCTAGCTCCACATCCTCTCCAGCACAAGGTGTCCTCAGTGTTTTTGATCTTAGCCAATCTGACTGGCATAAGGTGGTATCTCAGAGTTGTTTTGATTTGCATTTCCCTAATGATTAGGGATGTTGAGCAATTCCTTAAATGT
>CABHPP010105845.1:0-15679 GCA_902168425.1 Peromyscus attwateri | reverse complement strand
CTTCCGAAGCCAGCAGGTCTGAAATCCTTGTCAGCAGGCAAGGAGGTGACTCAGCTCAGAGGTTGCTCTTCTGCTAGGAAGGAACACCTCCATATTACCGACCCCTGGGGACGTTGAGATGGCATGTCTGTTTTGGTAAGAGTGCATGGTTTCTTAGAGGTCATCTTTCCAAATACAAGAGATTTTCAGTAGAATCTGAGTTCCAGATAAACAATGGAACTGTATCGTGTATAGGTAACTATGGCCCTTACAGCCCTGCAGCTCTTGAAGTGTCGTGGATTGGGCCATGGAGAAGGAAGGCTGTGGTAGCTGAGTGGGCAGGCCAGATGAAGTTAGTTTGCAGGCCTGTCTGTGTGGTACTGGTACACTGGGCCGGGCTGGAGGGCCTGATACTGTCCAGGGCTCCCTCTGGTGGCCATGTGGAGAGCAGGCTGGCCACCAGCAGGGCATGAGTGGCTACCTATGTCCAGGCACAGGCTGTGGGCCAGTCCTGGAGCATGGGGCTGGGTATGGATGTATGAACTCTTTTTGAGACAGAGTTTCAGGGAACCCAGGCTTGCCTCCAAGTTTCTGTGTGGCTGAGGCTGGCTTTGAACTTCTGATCCACCCACACCCCCAGCTTTTCTTCTTCTTGTTTTTTTTCAAGACAGAGTTTCTCTGTGTAGCCCTGGCTGTCCTGGAGTCCACTATGTTGACCAGTCTGGCCTCGAACTCAGAGATCCTCCTGCCCCTGCCTTCCAAGTGCTGGGATTAAAGGTGTGTGTCACCACGAGTGGCCCTACCTCCACAGCCTGAGTACTGCTGTTACAGTCATGCATGGCCATGGTTTTTTGTTTTTGTTTTTGTTAAAATTTATTTTTATTTTATGTGTATGGGTATTTGGCCTGCACACACATCTGTGTACCTAGTGCATGCAGTGCCCACAGAGGTCAGAAGAAGGCATGGGATCCCCTGGACCTGGAGTTACAGGTGGCTGTGAGCCGCCACATGGGTTCTGGGAATTGAACCCAGGTCCTCTAAAAGATCAGCCAGTGCTCTTAACCAATGAACCACTTATGGAGTCCCCATTCTTGGTTTTTTTTTTTTTTTATTAATTAATGTGTGTGTGTGCATGCACGTTCATATCACACACATGCACCTCCGCACATGAAGCTCCAAGAATCAGACACGGTACTTTCCCTTCAAGGAGGGAGACATTGAAGTACAGAGAAGGAAAGCAACTTGTCTAGTGTCCCCCAGCAAGTCGCTGGCAGTCAGGATTCCAGTACATGCCAAACCCTTAGCTTTAGTACCGGATGCTTCGCTGGTGTTCAAGGCTGTCCCCTGGGCACATGCTTCTCACCACGCCTCACTCCGCCATTGTAATCAGCCACTCACTGAGAGGCCAGCTCACCGACCTCTCCTTTTCTTTCGCTAGACAGTCTCCCACAGGCAGAACTCAGAACACCTTTCTGAGTGGGAAAGGCACTGCCCTGCTGTCCAGACGTGGAAACAGATGCCCAGAGAGGTGCAGTGAACTGGCCACAGCCACACAGCTCCATAGTGGTGGAAACCAGATTAGATCCGGAATCCCTTGTGCAAACAGCAGCAGAGAGCAGCAATCCAGCTAACTACCCATGTCCCTTAGCTGTCCTGGCTGCAGCAGGCTAGTTAGCAAATACATGCTTCTCGGTGACTCCCCTGCATCATCTCTTGTTCTTTCTAATCCATGAAGGGCAGGACTAATACTGGTCAGCTCTTGCAGATGAAGTGGTACGTGAGCTCTCCTGGGGCAGGTATGGAAGTTTCCTCCATCTTCTGCAAGCATGGTTTACTCCCCTGAGTGGCCTAACAACATCCCTGTAGCCCCATGATGGAGTTAAACTACCCTGTTTAACCACTGGGTGGCAGTGGCACATGCCTTTAATCCCAGCACTTGGGAGGCAGAGCCAGGCGGATCTCTTGTGAGTTCGAAGCCAGCCTGGTCTACAGAGCGAGATCCAGGACAGGCACTAAAACTACACTGAGAAACCCTGTATCGAAAAATCCAACCCCCCCCAAAAAACCAACAAAAAACCCCCATAAGAAACAAACAAACAAACAAACAAAAACTACCCTGTTGTGTGTTCACCATTTTCTTCCTCTTTTTGACTCAGTACCTCCTCACATGCTGAAGCTGGGCTTTCCCCTCAGTTTGGACCCACCCCATCCCTCCTTGCTGAATATTCTCAGCTGTGGCTAAAACACAACTGCCCTCTGCAGCTCTGTCTTCAGGAAAGTAGGGAGACTTAAGGTTCCAGCAACTGGGGTGATTAGAAACCCTGAAAGCCACAAAGATGCATTGGGTCTGCCCAGCTCAGGGACACTTTGGGGTGAGAGATCTGTGCTCTCCCATCCCCATGGTCAGGAACTGAGCCTCCCATCTCCCACACTGGGATGAGACCCTTCAGGGCAGTGGGTAGGGAAGAGGTGCTGCCCCATTCATTACTCCCATGCATGATCCCATGGGTGGCTCTCTGCTTCCCACCCAGGGTGACAGTCTGTCTTGCTTCCTGAAGCTTGAACAAGGTACAGAAACACCAGGGAGCTTCTTGCGGGTACCAGAGTGAGCCTCTCTGCACACACGGGCCCTGCTCAGCTCCCGGGGACTTGGGCAAGGATGTGAGTGAGCTGGGTAACACATGGAACTGAGGATGGTGTTTTCAGGAGGCAGGGTGGCATGCCTGAGTGGTGGAGACAGAATTCAGAAGAGTAGGCAAGCTGGGAGTCTAAGGTCTCGTGGCCTCCAGGACTCTGCCCCGAGTGCCCTGCTGCCCACTGGCTACTTCCACCCTAAAGTCCTGTAGGTCTGAGACATTCCTGCCTGAGCCTTTCTCCTTACATGACTCCTCCCCCTTCGCTCATTCATCAGATAGTCAATCAACACGCAGCTGATCGGTTTTCAAGAGCCGTGCTCTATTATTCCCATGTCGTATGAGTTATCCCTTGAAACTGCACAGTTACATGAGACTTGACAATGTTTAGCAAACATGTAAACACCATGACAATCAAGATCTAGAACACATTCATCCAGCCACGTGGTAGGCAGCCCCTCCTCCCACGCCAGCCTGTTTTCCGTGCCCATCTTGTGCTGAACTTCACACATGGAATCTGTCTTCTCTCACTTGGCTCTGGGGCTTGGGAAGCCAGTCACACGCTTCCCTTCCTGTCACTGTTCAATGGCTTTGCATGGACACAATGCCATTTGTTTATCTGGCTGCTAGATGAGGGACATGTGGCTTGTTTCTAGTTTGGGGTATTTATGAAACATGTCACTGAATATGGTGCAGGTATGGATTTTGTGCAAATACAGATGCCCACTTCTCCGGGGTTGATCCCTACCAGAGGGACTGCAGGGAAATGTATGTTTAGCTTTACAGATGTGTGACAAACTGCAGTTCAGAGCAGGCATTCCAAAGTATAACTCTTAACATTTAAATTCTAACATGAGTATCAAAAAAAAAAAACCCAAAAAACAAAAACAAACCAAAAAAACAAAAACAAAAAACAAATGAACAAACAAAAACCCCAAACCAAACACAGTAACAGCTCTCTCTTTTTCTCTCCTTACATCAATTCATATGAATTTAATATCTATAAAGCATACTTGCTGGGACTGGAGAGATGGCTCAGCAGTTAAAAGCTTTTGTTGCTCTTCCAGAGGACCCAGATTGTATTCCCAGTGCCCACGTTGGGTGACTCACAACTGCCTAGAACTCCAGCTCCAGGGCCTCAGACACCCTCTTCTGGCCCCCTAAGGCACACACACTCACACACGCTCACCCTCTCACACATATACACACAATTAAAAATAAAATAGAACACAGCACCCTTGCCTGCACGGATCCCCCCACCCCACCCCATTTCCTTAGACCTCTGTGCTGTCACATTTTCCTACACCTTGTTTCCTCCAGCATCACCCCACCTACCCCCTCACCCAGGGTCAGGGAGTTCTTCCTGGGTCCCATTGGCGGCCACCAAGTCTCCTCTTGTGTTATCATCCACAGCCCCCCACAGATGGACATCCCTCCTCTCACTCCAGACGTTTTCTGTCACAAATAAGATGGCAGTTAGGAGCTTTCTGTGGACACTGGGGTCTGTTCCCAGCAGTGGGATTCCCCAGGCAGGCTGCATTCAGCTGGGGAGGGGCTCCATGGAGGAGGGGCTCCATGGGAGAGGGCTTGGGTGGCATGCCTGAGGTCATGAGTTCAGTCCCCAGCACAGCTGGGAAAAGAGCAGCTCTGGGAAAATGAACTCCTCCTCATTTCCGCATTCCCATCAGCCCCCTGTGAGAGTGGCTGCTTCTCTGCAGCCTTCCCAGCAAGGAGGGTTGCCAAACTTTTGGATCTATGCCAATCTGACAGGTGAGAAACGGTATCTTGGAGCAGCTCGAATTTGCATTTCTTTTATTGGTGCCGTGTTGGGAAGCCTTGCAAAGGGCCGAGGGCCGTTTGCATGTTTTGTTCTGAGAATCGTCAGTTAACACGTTTAGCGGCATTTTTGTGCTCTCCGCCTTCTTTCTCCTTTGAGAAGTCTTGCTGTGTACCTCAACCTGACCTAAACTGTCCATGCTTCCGCCTTAGCCTCCCTGAGTGCTGAGATTACAGCTCTGCACGACCATGCTTACCTGTGTGTGTGTGTGTGTGTGTGTGTGTGTGTGTGTGTGTGTGTGTGCTGGTTTGCACATCCACGTGCATTTGTGGAGTCCAGAGGGGAACGTCAGCTGTCCTTCTGTGTCACTCCCTGCCTTGTTCCCTTGAGACATCATCTCTTGCTGAACCTGGAGCTAGACTGGCAGCCAGCAAGCCCCGAGGATCTTCCCATTCTGCCCCCTACAGCACTGGAATCACAGGTGCCCAGGAGGCCAAGCCTAGACATTTATGTGCTGGGGATTTGAACTCAGGTCCTCCTGTGTGTGCCGCAAGCACCCTTTTCCCCTGAGCCGTCCCTCAACGGCCTCCGAATCATAATGTTAGTATTTGTGAAATGAATGTGTCCTGTCCTCACTCTCCCACTCCACTCCTCCGTAACTCTTTCCTCCCCTATAAAACAGGGGGCACAGTAGCTTGTCCTTCGTAAGTTTCTTGTAAGGGCAAGTATGGAGTGGGGTTTGGATATATTCTTTGTAAGAGGGAACGTGGGGGTGGGGCTTGGATGTGGTGACTGTGGCGGCAATTCTTGTCCCTGTTTTATGAGTCACCAAGGCCTGGGAAAGGCACTTGACACATTATGGCGAGCAGGTCTGAGGCTCTGGACTCCTGCCCAGGGCTCCCCTGCCACCCTGTGCTCTTCCAAAGGCAAAAGGATCAAGAGGGGCCAGAACAGCGATTCTCAACCTGTGGGTTGTGACCCCTGGGGGTCGACTGAACCTTTCGCTGGGGTCACCCTAAGACCATCGGAAAACACAGATCTTTATATTACAATTCATAACAGTAGCAAAATGATAGCTATGAAGTAACAATGAAAACCACTTTATGGTTGAGGGCCACCACAACATGAGGGTCACACAACATGAAAGGGTTGCCGCATTCAGAAGGTTGAGAACCGCTGGTCCAGAAGTGAGGGGACACTCCTTCACGCACGTGGGTCCCTGCCCAGCCAACGCCTGGCTGACCAAGATGACCTCCTGAGCCTTTGAGTGGACCAGACTCAGTTCTGTTCACCTCCAAATGCCCCAAATTTGGACATTGGGCCGGCACCCCCTGCAGCGTCCCCTCCCTTGCAGAGGGGCCGGAAAGCCAGGGGCTGAGCTTAAGGTGTTCTCCAGAACACTCTCCTCACTTAGTGACACTGTGACTTGTGCTTCTGCCGAGAGAGGAGGCCACCAGGCTAGCCTGAGTCAGGCGGGCCTCAGACACTTCTTTGTACCTGTTGCTAATTGAGATTCTCTGAGCCAGGCGTGGTGGCACACTTCTCAAAATGAGTTCAAGGCTAGCCAGGGCTGCAAAGTGACACTCTGTCTTAAAATAAAATAAAATGAATCTAGGCCCAGTATGTGGAATTTGAAAGACTTTCTTTTAAATTAAAAAAAAATTTTTTTTTCCCCTACCTTTTTGGTTTTCAATGTGTAGCCCCAGCTGGCTTGGAACTTGCTATGTAGACCAGGTTGGCCTCAAACTCACAGAGATCTGCTGGCTTGTCTTCTGAGTGCTGGGATTAAAAGCATGGGCCACCATGCCTGACCCTAAATTTTTTCTTTAAGAAACTTGATCACATTTTATTTATTTATTTTGTGTATGTGTATTTGTGCCCATGCCATATCAGGTATGTGGAGGTCAGCCATCTCCCCAGACCCATCTGAAAGGCTTTCTAATCTCCAAAGAAAATGTGAATTATCCCTTTGGGAGCAAGCCCATTCTGGTTTGCTTGAGCCCAGCATGCCGGGCAGCAGACAGCGGCTGCATGCCTTTATTTTAGGCACTGGAAACATCCTAGAAAGACAGCAGGAAGAGCTATTCCTGAAGGGCCATTAGGACTAGCACCGCAGACTCAGGATGTGTGCATGTCCAGGCCATTAGTCTCACAGGGCAGAGCAGGGAGTAGGGAGGCACTCCCCCACGAGGGCTGGTGGCTGAACAGGGCTTAGACTCCAGGTCTCCTGGTTCTGGCCCTGGCTCTAAGGGTGTGGGGCACCCCGAGGATATGGGCAACAAGAAGCTCAGGTGGCTGCTTTGGAGGACACTGGGACAGGAACTCACTGGAATCACAAAAAGTGGAAGCCTGGTGGGTTGGTCTAAAGAATGGTGGCGAGTGAGTGAGAGACTGAAAGGGAATTCAGAAGCTGAATGGGGATGACTGTCCCCCCCCCCTCCCCAACCCAGGAAGAGAGTTCTAGGGAGGAGGAAGGAGGGGAACCATGTCCGAGTCTGCAGTGGATTCCTGGGGTGCTGTGCTCAGAGTCCCTGGAGTCCAGGGCTGACCAAGGACTGGTTATAACCTATCTGTCATATCTATTGACCGAGGCCGCTGGGACATGGTGAGAACTAAGAGTACCCCCTAGTGGGAATGCAGGGACATGACAGGTGGTAAGAAGGTCCTTGCTTAGTTAGGCAGGGGTGTGATGGCTAACACTGGTCATCATCTTGAGAAGAAGGAGCCTCAATTCAAGAATGGCCTCCATCAGATTGGCTTGTGGGCATGTCTGCAGGGCATTTTCTTGATTGATAATTGATGTCAGAGGGCCAGGCCCACTGTGGGTGGTACCATCCCGAGGCAGGTGGGCCTGAGCTGTGTGAGGCTAATAAGCAGTATTCCTCCATGGTCTCTGATTCAGGACTTGCCTCCACATTCCTGCCTTGAGTTCCTGCCCTGGCTTCCTTCAATGATGAACTGTAACCTGTAAGGCAAATAAGCCCTTTTCCCCCCCCCCCCCCCCCCCCCCCCCCCCCGTGTTGCTTTTGATTAGTGTTGTATCGTGGCAACAGCAAACAAGAACAGATAGTGTTTACACTCAAGTATGTGCCTGCATGGGGGCAGGTGCCTCGTTCCTGGGCTTGATGCGTCTATTTTCAAACTGCACCGCCTGCGTCCGTCTGTTGAAGTGGCCCCTCCCTCCTTCCTCACTCTGCTCAGGCCGTTGCATCTGAGTCTCAATTCGCACACAGGTGAAATGGGGCAGGTAGATGGGTTTTCTAAGTAGCTTGGTGGGTTCTTTAAGAGCTCATTGCGGGAGGGTGGCGGCGCCCTCTGGTGGCCAATATTAGGCACGCACCCAAGGTGCTGCTCCTTGCTCCACCTGAGCACGTGGGTGTGCCGGTGCGTTGGCGTGGGGGTGGGGATGGTATGGGACAGGCTGAAGACACAGAGTTATACACGGTTTCCACAGCTCCCAGTTCGTGCTGTAAACATGGACAGAGAGGTGGGAGCTATTTAAAACAAAAGCAAACCTGGTAAAGCCTGTGGGGGCCGGTCTGGGACATCCAGGTTTCCAAAATGCTCCCTGCACCCATACCCCCCTTTATCCAGCCACCAGACTTGCCTACCTCGCTACTCGTACAGCTGCTTGCTGCTTGTGTAGCACTGCTCTGCTCAAACTCCAGACCTGGTGCTTCTCTGCTGAAGTCCTGACCTCTGACCCTGCCTGCTGACACGCCCCACCCACTTCTCTCTCCTCTCTTAACCACTCCAGTTACCCACCCCTCTTCCAGCCTCTGCCGCGGTCCACTTTGTCTTCCAGAGTCTCCAGCCCCTGCCTTTCTCTGGGATGGCTTCTTGGATTTTCCCACTTTGGTCTGAGCTGATTATTTTTCTGATCCCCCCGCCCCCGCCCCTCCCCGCCCCCAGCAGCTGTCCACATCTGTCTCTCTGATGTGGGAAGCTGAGGGTTTACCTGGGGAACTTGGGCTGAAGATGCCCTTATATGCCCCTTGTATGAGAAGCCCTCCATCCCTAGGTCCTTCACGAACACAGTCCCCAGGCTGCCCTCTGCAGGCTGACTTCTGCACTTCTGCTGAGCTGCTGGCATGGAAGGGGCCCGGCCCACAGGAGCCTAGGCTAGACCTGCACTGGGGTCTCCCCTTCAACAGGCAGATAGCTGGGGCCCTGCAAACTCCATCCGCTAAGTAGCCTGTGGGAAGCTGGTATCTGGCTGCCCAGAATGAACAGGAGGATCTAAGTAGCTGCTTCAAGGACAGACTAGCTGTAGCCAAAGCAGGACCCTTGGGAGACATCTGCTAGTGTCAGCTAATACATTTTTTTTCTTTTAAAAACGGGGGGGGGGGGGGGGAGGGGAGGCGGGCGGTGGTGGCACAAGCCTTTAATCCCAGCACTCGGGAGGCAGAGCCAGGCGGATTTCCGTGAGTTCGAGGCCAGCCTGGACTACCAAGTGAGTTCCAGGAAAGGCGCAAAGCTACACAGAGAAACCCTGTCTCGAAAAACCAAAAAAAAAAACAACAACAACAACAACAAAAAAAAACCCAAAACAAAAACAAAACCCCATCAAAAACAAAACAAACAAACAAACGAACAAAAAACAAAAAACAAAAAACAAAACGGGGGAAGCATGGGCCCAGAGAGGCTTAGTGACTTGTTTAGTATCACACAGCCCTGGACGTGAATGCTCAAATGCAGATTCCACTTTGCAGTGGTCTCTGAAGCCTGTGTCATGTATGGAGTACTCTGATGTCACCATGTCTCTCACACACAAGGTGCTAGATGAATTCTTGGACAATAAAATACAGAATTTGATGAACATATGACTATTTCTTTCTACTTGACTTCTGGCTGCCTCAGCCCAGCCCCAGCCCACCTCTGCCTGGGGGAGAATGGCTGACCCATGGTTTCTAGGATGGGAGGGAGTGAGAGCTCTAGGGTTGAAGGAAATAGGACCTACACCCAGTCCCTGGCAAGCAGTGGGTCCTGGATGTGATGAAGCGGACATCTGCTGCTCAATGTGTCAGCTCGGTGATGCGTGGCCTTGGGTGTCCAACAGCCTCGGACGCCCCAGGCATGTCTCAAGACATGACAGCCTTCAGGGTGAGGACCGGTGCTGAATCCTAGTTCTGTGAGAAGCAGATGGGGAGTCAGATGAGCGTGGACAGATGTCTCAGGGGACACATCCCTGAGGGACTGAAGAGGAACCCGGGGAGGCTGGGAGGATCATCAGACCACATAACAGGGCTGTCGCTGAGAGCTTGTAGCAAGCTAAGCTACGCATCATCGTCGCAGGCACGTGACACAGTGAAGGTTCACAGTTGGTCAGTTATGGTCCTCACAGCCTGAGATCCAAGCCAGGCATCGGCTCCTTCCCCCCGCCCGACCCCCTCCTTCTCCCTCCAGAGGACAACTGTTCAAGGTGGTCCTCTCCTTCCACCGTGTGAATACCAAGGGATTAAACTTCGATTGTCCGGCATCGGGCACCTTTACCCTCTCAGCCATCTTGCCAGCACGTACACTTTTCAAAAAAAAGGATTATTTTTATTTTAAGTGTTTGGGTGTTTTGCCTGCACGTATGTCTGTGGAACACATGTGTGCAGCACCCACCGTGGCCAGAAGGCACCAGACCTTCTGGAACTGGAGTTATGGACAGTTGTTAGCTGCCACATGGGTGCTGGGAACCGACCCAAGTCCTCCGCAAGAGCAGCAAGTAAGCCACCTCTCTAGTCCCATCACCTTATTTTTTTTGTGACAATCTCTCACTGAGCTCAGAGCTTACCAATTGTGCTAGACTGGCTGGGCCAAGTCCCAGAGAGCTTCCGCTCACCTCGCCAGCCTGGAGATTACACATGCGCCTCACCGCATCTGGCTTTTCCGTGGGTGCCGAGGCTCTGAACTCGTCTTTACGCTTGTTTGGCGACCCTTTACCAACCGTCCTGTCTCCCCAGGCCTGAGCTGGGAGAGTTCACAGCCTCCACGGACTTACCTGCTCTCACTAGCCTGGTCTGGAGGATGTCAGCTCCAACCAGCACCCACAGTTGTAGGGAAGGTGGTTGGAGCCTCTGCGTGTCCAGCTCCTGTGTCTAGTGAAGACGGTCAGAGGGTAGATCCACTTGTTCAGCTGCCCACCCAGCAGGAGCGAGGGGCACATCCTCTGAAGCCAAGCACCCACAGAGATGCAGTTTGAGGAGTGTTCCCCAGGGTGGGAATGGACAGTGGTCAGGAGACGAGGCAGTGTGAGATGAGGGTCTTGCTGAACATTGCCCCTCACTGTGACAAACAGTGGCTCCCCCAGGGGGACTTTTATTTCTTTCAGTACTAGGGTGGGCACACTATCTGCTGTGGGGGTGTCAGAATGGGCCCCTTTTAATGCCCTGAGAAGGCTGACCTTTGCTGACAGGGGCCCACCCTATTCCTTACCAGTGGTTGCCACCCTTGGACAGCAAGCGATATAGGTATCTGTTTTCAGTAGTCTCAAACCCCGGGAGGAAAAGGCCACTATGTTAAACAACATGGGCTACAGTCTTGGGCTGGGACCAGCTGTCCTACTAGCTTGAGAAAGACCCATATGTGCTCAGACCTCAGTTTCCCCATCTGTCTCTTGAGGCTTATCAACTAAAGAGAGGGAAGAAGAGTATGGTATGAGGAGGGTTCGGGGTCTATCTAGGAGCAGTCTAAATCCATATTCTTCAGTCCCCTGCAGGGGTGCTCAGTTTCCCTACCAATGAAAGGGGGCAAGGGAGGATCTCCCTTCCCTGAGAAGGTAAATGCGGAGATTTATTTGATGGATAGATGTGCTGATATGTGCTGCATGCTGGGGGAGGGGTACACTTACTCTTCCCTACCCTTTCGATTCTACTCAGGCCCACGCCTCACATTTCCCTAGCTAAAGAGCCAAGTAGTGACCCGTGATCAGCCCATATTCAGGACCCAGCCATGCAGGAGAGCAGGAAGGCGCTGCAGACTGGGCTGCATGGTCCCAGCCTCATTCCCTCAGCGTCTACAGAGCACTTCCTGCATAGTAGGTGCTGGGCTGTGTGCCTCGGGGACAGGGATCTTTCCGAATCCCAGCTGCATCAGCACCCTGCTCTGGGCATGTTGTAGAATGTCGTTCCTTTGGAGGGAGACTGGCTTGAACATCCAGACATCTGGATTTCAACCCAGGATTTATTTCTCACCACCACTGACAACTAAATAAACCCTCTCAAGAGTGAGCACCGAGGAGGGATGAACAAGGAAGGCGCTGCACCTCTAGAGAGGCCTGGGGCTCCCGTTACAGCCAAGGTGAGGGGAGCCTGGGCCTCCCTGGATCATGGCAGATTTCAGAGTGGAAGCCTGAGGCTGAGAAGAGGAAGTCTTCCTGGGAGGTCGTGGGAATGTCCCTGCCAGGTGACCTCTCTGAACTGAGACCAGCAGAACATAGGTTCGTGCCAGAATTTCTCCCAACCTGGAGTGGCTGAACTTGTCATTGCGTTTCTTCCATGCCCAAGTGTGACACAGAGAAGATGTCAGGAGGTAGGAGGAGAGGCTGGAAGTGGGGCTGAGGGAGCACAGGCTATGAATAGCCCACATTCAGATAGCAGATGATACCAAGGAGCAGGGCACATTCCTCTGCCCACCTTGGCACTGCCAATTCCCTCGCCTACGACCCCCAAGAACTACCCTGGCTAGGGTGGGGAGCCTCCAGTCCAGGTGAGACAAGACTCCAAGGGCCATGCAGTACAGATGGGGAAGGGCAGGTGTGCTGCTCATGTGCCTTGGTTTATGGTCTGAGATCTAAACTGTGGGGCAATGGGCCATCCTGTAGGAGTGACTGGCCACTTGGGTTGTACATTTGTAACCTACTTAAATAGGAGAGTAAATGGCTTTGAGAACTGAACCAGATTTTTCAGAAAATTGGTTGACACCTGCGGCCTAGCCCTAGCCCAGGTCAACATCTGCTAAAGTCACTCTCACCCGGTATATCGGCATTTTCTTTGGATTGAAGCAAGGTCCACGGTTTCCTAAAGTGCTGGTTAGTTTTAGTCAACGTTAACTACAGTCACCTAGGTAGAAGGAACCTCATTTGAGGCCTTGTCTCCATCAGACTGGTCTGTGGGGCATTTTCTTGATTAATGCTTGATGTGGCAGGGTCCAGCCTGCTGTGGGTGGGACCACCCCTGGGCATGTAGTCCTAGAATTCTATAAGAAAACAGGCTGAGCAAACCATGGGGAGCAAGCCAGTAAGCAGCACCCCTCCATGGCCTCTGCTTCAGTTCCTGCCTCCAGGTTCCTGCCGTAACTTCTCTTGAGGATGGACTACAAGCTGTAAGATGAAATAAGCCCTTTCCTCTCTGAGTTGCTTTTTTGGGAAGGATGTTTATCTCATCAACAGAAAGAAAACTATGATATACAGCAAAATAATTTAAACGTCTAGGGTACAGTCTAAACTTAGGCTATGAAGAACTCTTAAAAAAAACTCAATTCATGGTGAAAAGACAACTAATAGATTAGACAGAGACAGACAGACAGATACTAACTCTGACATAACACAGGCATGGATCAAAGATTTAAAAAGCAGTTATTATGACTATACTCTAAGAAATAAGGGTGAATACTCTTGAAATGAAATAAAAGATGGAAAGTCTCAAGAAATAGCTAGAAGACAGAAGGAATAAATTGATGTTCTTGAACTGGAAATTCCAAGGAAGTGACTGAATGAACAGGGATGAGCCAAGGCATCTATGATCGTGAGGCTCTATAGGAAACGGAAAGAATTATCCATCTGAACAACACAGAAGAAAGCGATGGAAAAAGGTGAACAGTGACAGCAGGGACACCACACAGTTGTCACAGATTCATGTCATCGGGAGTCCTGGGAGTGGAGAAAGATCTGAGAGTTCACACCTGACCTATAACCATGAGGCAGAGACACTGCTAACTGGGAATGGCGTGGGCTTTTGAACCTCAAAGCCCACTCCAGTGACATACCTCCTCCAACAGGACCACACCTTCTAGTCCTTCCCAAACAGTTCCGCCAACTGGGGACCAAGCACTCAAGTATATGAGCCGGTGGGGGCCATCCACATTCAAACCACCATAATCATTATCCTCATTTAAGAAAATATTTATGTTTCTTTTGTGTCTGTGGGTGTTTTTGTCTGCCTGTATGTGAACCATGTGCATGCAGTACCCATGGAAGCCAGAAGAGGGTGTCAGATCATTTAGAATTGGAGTTAACAGAGTTGTGAGCCACCACATAGGTGCTGGGAACCGAACCCAGGTCCTATGGAAGAGCAGCAAGTCTTCTTAGCCACTGCTCATCTCTCCATTCCCAATTACCATCATTATTAGTTATTGGTAATCTCTTACTACTTGGTTTATAAATTATGCATCATCACAGGTCTGCATGGATAAAAAAATGATGCATTATGTATTTATGTATTTATTGTTGTGTGTGGACAAATGGCACACATGTACAAGTCTGCCATGCTGTGGCTCATATGTGGAGGTCAGTTCTTTCCTGCCACTGTGCATTCCAAATCAGGGTGGGGAGTGGCTGGTCACTGTGGAAGACACATTCTATCTTCTGGAATGTTTGGCTAAGAGTATGTGGCAAGCAAGTTCCAGTAGCAAGTCGGAGGGTAGTCATGTCAGATGGCAGTAGAAGCAGCTGCCTGAGGGAGGAGTGACTGAGGGCCGGTACGTGGCAGGGCCACCAGTCAGTGTCCACTGAGGCCAACACCATAGCCTTTCCTAAGGAAAAGACCCATGTGCTTCAGGTGGCCACCCTTTTCCAGTCCTTACCTCTCAGTTTCAGCTGATTAGAGAAAAGGTAGGTACCCGGCCCACAAGCATCCTGTCTATAGGCAGAACTGCCCCCAGCGCAAGCCCCTGTGAGCCATTCAGATAGGCAGGCTCTGAGCTGAAAGTGAAGTAAGAGCCTGCAGGTCGGGCTGGGGAGATGGCTTAGCTGGTTAAGTGCTTGCTGGCCACACACCAGGACCTAGATGCCGTCTCTAGCAGTCACAGACAACAAACACACAAATAAAAGCCAAAACAGAAATAAGAAACAGGCATTGTGGTGTATGCCTGTAATCAGCAAGCTTCATATTCGATGAGAGACATTGTCGCATAATAGTATCAGCTGAAGAGTGACTAAGGGAACACTCATTGTCAACCTTTGGTGTGCATATGTGCACACACACACACACACACACACACACACACACACACAATGTCAACATGCCGGCCCTGAGAAGTGTTCAGCAGGGCCAACAGGCTCTTCACCTAGAAGACCAGAAGTAAGGTTGAGCTCATGGAATTTTATTCTGCTAAGGATGAACCACATGATAGCATCGTGAATGTTTCTGCAAATTCAGTTAAAAAGTTGTACAGCCAAGACATGTTTATGTTTGCAGATATGGATATAAATTTTAGCAGAACACAGCAGCATCCAAACAGTGTTCATATCTAATTAAGGAATCCATGGAGCAGAAATAAATTTGGGATTGATGGGAGTGCTACATATAATTGAAAATTGGGACAAAATGAGTTTCCTGGCATATCAACTGAAGTAGAGGCTGTAGGGGCTGGGGATGTAGGCTAGTTAGTAGAGGCCTTGCCGCGCCCATAGATCCCTGGGTTGGATCCCCAGCATCATAGAAACTGGGTGTGCACATCTGTAACCTCTGCACTCCAGAAATGGACACAAGAAGGTCAGAAATTCCAGGCCATCCTGGACTTCATAGAGAATTTGGAGCCAGCCTTGGCTCCATGATACCGTGTCTCAAAAAGAAAAGAAAAAAAGGAAGGAAAAGAAAAGAAAAAAGCAGGCAGCGGTGGCACACACCATTAATCCCAGCACTTGGGAGGTAGAGGCAGGTGGATCTCTGACTTTGTGGCCAGCCTGGTCTACAGAGTGAGTTTTAGGAGAGCCAAGGTTACATAGTGAGACCCTGTTTCAGGGGGGAAAAAAAGAAAGAAAAGAAAAAGCTATAGTTAATATATGAATGCAAATGAACATATGAAGAATAACTATCCAGTGTTTTGTGGCAGACATGATCACAACTATAAGGCAGAATAGCTGGGCATGGGCAGATGGCTCAGCAGCTCAGACCACTTGCTGCTCTTGCGAAGGACTCAAGTTTGTTTCCCGGTACCCATGTTGGGCAGCTCACAACTGTTTATTCCTCCAGATCCAGGGGATCCAATGCCCTCTCCTGGCCTCCATTGATGCTACTAGTCACAAATAAAAATAAAAATAAAAACAAAAACAAAAGTAAAAACAAACAAACACCCCCCCCCC
>CABHPP010105843.1:2404-16111 GCA_902168425.1 Peromyscus attwateri | reverse complement strand
CCCCTCAACCTACCCCCCCATTCCTTTCTACAAGAAGGTAAGGCCTCCCATAGGGAGTCAGCAGAGCCTGCCTGATCTGTTCAGTTGAGGCAGCTCCAAGTCCCTCCCCTTGCCTCAAGGCTGTAGGTAATGGGCTCCAAAAAGTCAGCTCATGCACCAGGGATGTCTGAGTTATTTCTTTGGTAGTGATAAAAATCTGGAAACACTAGGTAGAAGTCTCCATCATGCCTTCTGACTTAGACACCTCCTCAGTGTTTACCAGCTGGCAACAAAGATCATTTTGGTTTTTGTTCCTCACTGGGGCTGTCTTCAGATTCTTCTCCTTATAAATCACTCTCCCTCTGTTCACTGTATTAGATCCTTCCTTCAGCCCTCCCTCCCTCCATCCCTCCCTCCCTTCCTTCCTGATGGAGATGGGTCACTGGGGGCATATCTTTGAGGGTTATAGACAGGCCCTGGTTCTGGTCCCATTTTCTCTTTTTCCTGTTCTATGAGGACATGAGGAGTCTCTGCCGCATGGTCCCAACATTGTGAACTTTATTATGAATGCCCCCCCCCCCTTCATGATGGTCTGAAATTGTGAGCTAAAATAAATCCTTCCTCCCTGGGCTGGAAAGATGGCTCATTAAAAGCTCATCTGCTCTTGCAGAGGACCTGAGTTTAGTTCCCAGCACCCATGATGCACAACTCCCAAATGCCTAACTCTAGCTCCAGGGGATATAACACCTTCTTCTGAACTCTGTGGGCACATCATTTAAACATGAATAGACCTATACACGCACACTTGCCCGCGCGCGCGCGCGCGCGCGCACGCGCACACACACATCGACATAACTAAAGCAATCAAAACAAATCTTAGACAAGAAAAAACAAAACAAAACCTTACTCCCCTAAGCTGCTTTTGTTACTATGACAAGAAAAGCAAAGGAAGTCAACCTGGTCCATTTGGCCAGCTGGGACCCGCACTGGGCTGACCTGGGAGCATACAGAATATGTCTGAGTCTCAAAGCAGAAAACAACAGCAACCTCGGAACAACAGAACAGAAATAATAGTAAGGCTCAACTGTCTGCAGCATAGGATGGCAAGTTTATGACTAAATTGGTCTTTGGAGTGTCAGGGACACAGGGACACGCATGTATGTAGTCTCAGTTTTTTTGGAAGGCTGAGGCAAGAAGATTCATCGAGACCAGAAGTTTGAGACAGCCTGGGCAACATAGTGAGACCTTGTCCTAATAATTAATTGATGATTTTTTAAGAGCATCACCCTCTGGCTGGGGAGATGGCTCAATTGTTCCTGCTCTTCCAGAGGTCCTGAGTTCGTTTCCCAGTACCCATGTTGAGTGGCTCACAACTGCCTGTAACTCCAGCTCTGTTCCCACATCACTTCATCTGGTTCTCAGCTAGCGAGCTTCTTCGGCATTTCTTGTGACCATCCTTGATTCCATGTTTGCTGTGGTTTGGAAGTCAAACATTCCCCTCTAAGACCCGGGAGAAAAAGGCTGAGTTCTTAGGACGTCACTACTGCACAGTGGTGGGACTGTTAAGAAGCAGAACTAGGGGCTGGAGTATAGATAAATGGGATATGTGGAGCTCTCACTCAGCCTCCAGCACTGAAAGAAAAAGAAAAAGAAGAGCTAAAAGACGGCTAAGATGACCCAAAGGGACAAAAGGGCTCCCCAGGCAAGCCTGCTGAACTCATATAAAGGTGGAAGGAGAGATCGGACTCCACAAAGCTGTCCTCTGACCTCCACACACATAGTGCACACACAATCCAATAATTAATTAATTAATTAATTAATTAATTAATTAATTAAAAGAAGTAGACAGAGTAGGAGGTCTTTTAGATGACCGAGGAAGTGTCCTAAAAGGTGATGGAAAGACCCCGCCCCTTCTGTCTCTTCGCTTTCTGAACACAAGGAGAGGTGTTCTCCTCTGCCACCTGTGTCCACCTGAGGTGCTACCCCCACCCCACAGGCCCCAAACAATGGGGCCCATTGATCAAGAACTAGACCATCCAGGGGGCTGGAGAGATGGCTCAGCGGTTAAGAGCACTGGCTGCTCTTCCAGAGGTCATGAGTTCAATTCCCAGCAACCACATGGTGGCTCACAACCATCCATAATGAGATCTGGCGCCCTCTTCTGGCCTGCAGGGATACACGCAAATAGAACACTGTATACCTAATAAATAAATATTAAAAAAAAAAAAAAAGAACTAGACCATCCAGAACATGGGCCCAAACAAGTCGTTTTGCCTCATAAGTTAATTATATCAGGCATTTGTTACAGGGATAGAAGGCTGAGAGCACACAGCTCCCTTATGAGAGCACAGAGCTGCTCATGTAGGAAACAGCCCAGGAGCGGCTTTGCACTGCGTGCCCTTGTGGCTCTCGGTTTGGGGCCTCTATATGAAGCCATGCTCAATTTCTCTGTCCTCCACAGCTCAGGGTGTGTAAGTGTCTTTCCTAATGAGATGTCACTCTGGCCTTCTGATGGATTCTGTGGGTAGCTGATGGAGAGAATTGCTGGGGCAGTGTGTGTGGGTGGGGTGCCTTCTCCTATAAGCCGCTTCACAGGGGTCTTTGCACAGTCAGAGCCTATAATTTAAGACAGATAAATTTGAAAGAAGCCCTCCAAATTGGGTGGGAAAATCTATGTGTATCATTATGTGAAATGGAAACAGGAAGTTTATTATTGTTGTTAAAGTTAGATATAGGAAGACTTTGCTGGACCATTGCTATCTAATAGAGGAGACTTAGTGGGAAGGCCTGGGAGTGGGAGGGTCCACAGAAGCCCAGGTTGCTGGTTCGGTGGGAAGGCCATGGTAACTTTCTGCTTGGCATACGGAGTGGCATTGAGAACATAGCCCCAGAAAGTCAGAAGGTAGCTGACTCAGCCCTTTGCTACAGTGCTCCAAGGCAGGATGGATGAGCAGCAGGGCCTTCTGTTAAAACACACCCACTCAACTCACTTTGTGGCCTGACAGGGACCAGATGGCAATGGATGGGGTCAGAGTCATAAACAAAGCCCGGTGTGTGACTTCATCACACCGTGGTGCTTATCTCTGCAAATATTGACTCCGGTGGGTCAAACAAGTAGCCAGAAAAACAATATTTTCCCTGAGAGAAGGTCCTGTTCTAGGCAGCTGGGACCAACTGGATGGCAGGCAGTGATAGAACGTACACCTGCCAGATAAAGCCCTCTGCCCACGGGGGCTACTCTGGCTTGGTACATTCCCTAGGATTTGTTAGGGAGAATGGGATTGAGGTGCCATGAAGCAGTCTTGGAGAATGCCAAACACCCTCATATTCTGGATTATAGTTTTCAAAGTCAGCCGATTGCTCCAAGAGGACAGTGTCATCAGGTGTAACATACATCAAAGCGATCCCCCTTTTGGACTAGACACACATTTGGAGTCAGTCAGGAATTTTGTAGACAAGGAAACTGGGGCTCCAAGCAGTTTGGTGACTTGCAAAAATATGTCATATCTAAGTTACCTAAGATACTTGGGGTTGGGATCCTCTAACAACTGCCTCTGAGGCGGGTTGTTTCAAGCTTGGAACTCTTTTTGTGTTACAACTGAAGTGTCCCATTACACACGGAAAGTCCAGAGAGCAGGCTTCTGGACAAAGGCTGAGGTCACTGACTTGGGCTGGTTATTATTTTGTAAAAGGTATGGATGGAAATAACTATTGATTCTCCATTCTGGATCTTGGGCAGGAAGCACAGTTTGGAAAGTGTTCACAAGGTGCCTAATGCTTCACCCTAGTCATGCGTGGGAGTTGGGGGGTGGGGGAGCAGGCTAGGGGAATGGTGGTGGATTTCCACTCTGCCCACAATGCCACCTTTCTACAAGTCTCTCAGCCATGATGATCATTACAACATAGCAGTGTTAAGCCTCTCCTTCAGTGATAATAATGGCTGGAACGCAGAAAGTCTTCAGTCATGAGTAGGGGAGAGAGGCTGGGAGGTGGGCGTGGGGGGGCAAGAATAATTTTTTTTTTTTTTTTTTTTTGGTTTTTTCGAGACAGGGTTTCTCTGTTGTTTTGGTGCCTGTCCTGGATCTCACTCTGTAGACCAGGTTGGCCTCGAACTCACAGAGGTCCACCTGGCTCTGCCTCCCGAGTGCTGGGATTAAAGGTGTGCGCTTCCTTTGCTGATCTTCGGCACATTGTGTTCACTCAGAGATTGTCTTACTTTCTCTCTCATTTTTTTTTGCCTTTTCCATCATCACTGATGACTCTGTTAAAAATGATTCTTGGCCAGGCAGCGGTGGCGCACACCTTTAATCCCAGCACTTGAGAGGCAGAGCCAGGCAGATCTCTGTGAGTTCGAGACCAGCCTGGTCTACAGAGTGAGATCCAGGATAGGCACCAAAACTAAACAGAGAAACCCTGTCTCAAAACAAACAAACAAACAAACAAACAAGAAAAGAAAAGGAAGGGGAGTGGATAGAAGAGGCCTCAGCAGGAGATAGTGCCGAGCGACACCCCAGAGACACAGCTCAGCTGCCTCCCATAACCTTGGTTCCTTGCCAACAACTAACCACCAGTAGCCTTCAGAAAAGTGGTTTCTGGTGGTATCTGTTGTGCATGGTTGAAACGAAGGAGAAGATGGAATTGAGGGGTGAGAGATAAAGGACTCTAGAACTATCCACCCCCCATCAAGGAGACAGTATGTTTCTAACACCGCCTCTGAGAAGCCCTCCCAAATCTCTCTAGGCTTCAGAGTTCTCTGTGGCTCTTCTAGAAGCTCATTGGCCCTTTCTTTGGATTCCTAACTCTATAGAGTTCTCTATAGGCTCTCTTATTTGTGGTTTTTGATGGGTGTGCGTTGTGTCTTTTAACAGCCTGCATATCTCTCTATTTCTCTTCCATCTCTCTTGCAGAGCTCGGGTTCTTGTGGGTAGGCTCAGCTCTCTCTACCCTTTTTCCTTTAGCAGTGGCTAGGTTAAGGAAAACCCCCATGCTTATTGAACTTTATGCTAGTCTTCCATCTATGTCTTTTATTACAAATTCCCTTCCTATCTGATAGCTCTTTCTTTCTTTCTTTTTTTTTTTCCCTGCATATAAACAGCCTTTATTTCAAGCTCTGGGGCTTGGTCCCTCTGTCTGTCCGATGCAGCAGTGAACAGCCTGATAGCTCTTTCTACTGCCTGTTGCTCCTTATGCAATACTTATTTCCTGAAGATTGAGCTGGTGTGTTTATTCTCCTTTTCTACATGAAGGGACTGAGCCTCAGTCACTTAAGCCACACAAAAGATGACAATTTTTACCACACGTTCTACCAACATATGCGGATTAGCTACTTTTCTCACCACTGTGACCAAGTATTCTACAAGGGCCACTACGAGGCCACTCTGGCTTCTGGTTTGAGGTTATAGTTCATATGGCAGGGAGTCACTGAGGCAGAAATGTCTCCTGTCTGGGGTAGTCAGAGTGGGAGGCTGCATCCTCACATCTCAGAGGATGAGGAAGCCAAGGGACCCAGAACCCAGGCTGGGATGTAACACAAAGCCCACCCCAGTGACTGACCTCCTTCCTCTAGCAAGGCCTCCCAAGCTGATTTTGATGGGGCATTCCAAGGGAACCCTTTTCTTTTTCCTGTGATGTTTAGGGTGAAATCCAGGCCCTCAAGCGTATTAAATAACTATCCCACCAAAGCCATATTCATGGCCCTCCAGGAACTTCTTTTATTTGGCATCTTGTGTATTTTGTTGTCCTGTGAAATTGAAAAACATATATTAAATTTGTGCTTTTGGGAATGTTACTGTTTGCAGTATAAGTAAGTTATCTGAAGCCTGGATATTAGAGAAATAATCAAGGTAGCATAACCATGGGGCAAGAACTAGAAGGCAATTCTTTTTGTGTGTGTGTGTTGGGGGGGGTTGGCTTTGAGACAGGGTCTTGCTACACAGCCAAAGCTACCTTTGAACTTGCTAGCCTCCTGCCTCAACTTCCTTCTCACTGTAATTATGATGCGTCACCACATCCGGTCAGAAGACGGGTTTTGAATGGCTGGTGTTTGGTAGCATCAGCCTTGTCCACAGTAGCTCTCAATCATTGATATTTTACCGCCTGACCACGGCCAGGGACAGGAGGCAGGAAAAACAGCGCCTATTGCTTTGGAAGTGACCGCAGAATCAGGTCTGTCTAAGCACCTGAGTGAGGCATGGTACTTCCGTTCTTCAGGCTGTGTTCCCATTCATCCAAAGGGCGTCACTGCGGTTGTCAGGAGTCAACAAACACTGGAAAGACAGAACCATCGCTCTATGTGCGAGCAAAGCTGGGCTGAAGGCTTGTGGGGTGGGAGATGCGGGGATGGGGCAGAGAAATAAGAAGTACTTGGTTCCTGCCCTCACTCAGCTTTCAGTATTATTGAGAGGTGGGCAGAGGGAGGCAGAGCAGGACGGGAAATACAAAAGTGAAAACAGAGATCTGAGAACAGCTTCCAGAGGGCCTCTGATCCTGGTGAAGCAGAATGGCTGGGCGAGAAGAGATTCATCTCCCTTTCAAGAAGATGCCCTGCAAAGGGCTGAATCAAACGACACCAGTGTCCCATGGAGAACATCCCTGATCCTCAAAGTGACCTGGAAGGGGTCTCCAAATTGAACATCTTTCTTTTCTTCTAGAGGCCAATTCCTTGTTACCACCACTCCCACCTGTCCACCCCGCACCCCCTGGCTTAATTTCCAAGCTAGACTATTTCATCATTTCCTCCCATCACTCAAATCTCCTTCCCTTCCACCGTAAACCCCGGTGGATGTAACCTCTCGCTGGCTGACTCCTGATTGGAGAAGAGAGTCTCCAGGTTAATCACTGAGCTCCTGGGGAGCAAAACTGTAACACATCCTTCTAGGCAGGGCTGTGGAAGGGTGGGCTCAAATTCATTTTTCACCATCGCCAAGTAGAAGTGACATCAGAGACCAAGTGTGCCTTTGCAGCTTCCTGCTTCCTGTGGCTCTCGGCTGAGAGTCTCTGATTTGCTGGGAAGGAGCCTTAGGGTAAAGAGTACCTGCCATGCTGAGGAAAGAGGAGCAGTGTGTGGTGTGCACGTGCAGCTGAACACACAGATGCTGTGTCTGCCTGCCCTGTGGCATGCCTCTGTAGGTTTCAGTTGTGGAGGGGCTCAGCAGTGTGTGTGTGTGTGTGTGTGTGTGTGTGTGTGTGAGGGGGAGGACGGGGTGGGGTGGGGTGGGGAGGCCAGTGCCTGTCGGGAGGACAAGGCAGGCTGAGTTGCAAGCTTGCAATTTCCCATTGCCAGGGCCTTGGAAACGCCTGGGTTGCCTGGGTCGCTTCCCGTTCTTTATTTGTTTAGCTTTGCCTTCTAGTGGCCTCGTGAGGGTGAGAACTGGGGATAACAGGGGGGATGAGATAATTGTAGGGGCCTGAAACAAGTTTGCTCAGACAGTATTGTGTGGCTGAGACTCACTGAGCAAGGCAGGAAGGAGAGTCAGAGGAACTCCCCTCACCGCCTCAACCCCCCCCATCTCACCCCAACCCCCACCCCCGAGAAAGAAAGAGACAGAGAGAGAAAACAAGCACGATGCTGAAAAGCCAGTGTGAAGACTGAAACCAGGGGTCTTTTGGAGTGGAGAACAGCCCCGAGGTCTCAAGTGACGCTATCTGTCTCTGGGTTGAGGGCCAGGGACTCTGGGAGCAGGCAGAAGAGGAGGAGCAGACAGAATTCATTTGTATTAAGAAACTCACGGTTACAGGAGCTCCCCCACTGGAATAAGACTGGCTTTTGTTTGTATGGTCTGAAAGGTTTCTTTAGTGGTTGCAGATAGTGTCCCCACACAGATGTAGACTTGTTTCTTTAAAGAAAGACTTAATGGCTGGGAGGAGGCCCTGTTGGGCACAGGCAGCTACCCTGCTGTTGCTTTACAGATGCTCCCTGCTAGAAACCTGCAGGAAACTGGTTCTCTCTGGCTCTGATGTAGGCATCTGCCTCACCTCTTTCTCTCCCGATATTATAGGAACTGTTTTTTCTTGTGCCTCCATCCCGTGCTAGATGAACATTCGGGATCCGCCAGGGCCTGGCCACTAGTCTGGTTGGATTGAGATTCTGCTGTTGGGATGCTGGGGACTTAGAATACTTCACCGTGGGATTCTGGGAGGGGCTAAGGACCGAGAGTGGAAACCCTCGTGAAGAAGTGGTTATTGGTAGAGCTGCTTTTCCCAACTGCATTCTCTTGCTCCCTTGTGGTTAATGCAAGATCACCTGAGGGTAGGTTGGATGCAAGTTGGGAAGTGATACTTCAGGCCCTACCTTGTCTCCCAGCCGTGGGAGCCTTTAGAAAGTCAGCTCTCTAAAGCTGAGGAGGCCCCAGAGCAGGGGTCGGCACCCCGCTGTCCGTGGGCCAATTCTGGCCTCCATCTGTTCTTGTAAATAGAATCTTATTGGAGTACAGCCATACTCATTTGTTGGAATATTGTCCCTGGCTGCTTCTGCAGCGCAATGGTAGAGCTGAGTGACTGTGACAGGGACCCCATGAAGCCTTGTGAAGTTTGAAATATACTTATCATAGGGCCCTTCACAGAAAGTTTGCCAGCTCTTCATTTAGAGAATTCTGGCTGAGAGATGCTTTGTTCAAACACTCTTTCCTTTAATGCAGTGGGCCCTATGGCCCAAAGCCACAGAGGGTTTCCACATCTCTCTGATGGTACCAACCAACCTTCCAAAAGGGGAGGGAAATCTGTAATTAGCTTCATGGGTTAGTACTACCTTAGGCTTGAAGCTCTACACTGCTTTTTAAAGACTATACACCCTGGAGCTGGGAGGGAGTGGTGGCCTGGACGGGGGGCTGATTCATAGTTCAGAGCAGCAGCTGCTCCTGACTCCCCAGGGTATGGCCAGGAGGAGTTTGAGAAGTAGAGACAGGACAGCTCTTCAGGACAAGACCTGGCCTGTGTACAGATGCTTTCGAGAGTGTGGAAGCTGTGCCACTCAGACTATTCAGCAATACCTTCTGTACCACATGATTTTTCTTCACCTCCTTCAGCACGGGCTATTCTCATGACTGCTTGAGCAGTAGAATTTGGGGCAGTGGGATGCTAGGATGCCTGGTAACTTCCATCTGGCCCCTTGCAGCACTCTCTTTTGGCACACTGCTTCTCAACACCCAGCCATCATGCTTGGAGAGACCCAAGCCACATGGAGAAGCCATATGCAGCCAATGCTGTTGACCACTCAGCTCAACTCACAGCCAGAAGTCTGTATCAGCTGCCAGCCAAGGGGGTGAGCAGCTCTCTTATGTGATGGTTCAATGGTCTTCTGTGATAGTCCTGGACACTGTCTACTGTGAAAGTGTGAGAACTACCTACCTGGGCCTGGACACCATCTACTATAATAGTGTGAAAACTACCTACCTGAGCCTAATCAATTCCAGAGTCACAGAGTATCAGTGGTTGTTTAAATGTAAACTTTGATGTAGCTCAAATGGGGAAATGCTTGTCTGGGATGAATGAAGCTCTGGGTATTGTCCTCAGAACATAAAAAGTGGGCATGCCTGAAATCTCAACAGGCAGAGTGGTAGGAGGGTCAGGAGTTCAAGTTCAAGGTCATTCTCAGCTATATTGTGTGTTTTGAGACCAGTTTGGTCTACATATTGAGTTCCAAGCCAGCCAGAGCTACACAGTGAGACCTTGTCTCAAGAAAAAAAAAATGAATTTGAGTTATATCCATTGACCCATCAGCCTACTTTATCATCAAGTGAGACGCGACCAGGACACAGGTAATGGCAGTGTGGCTGTGAGGAGTGAGTGTGACCGTGGTCATTGGTTACTTCTGGGTGGGTTCCATTGCTCTGAAATGCTTCCTTTAGCTGGAGTTTGGGGGGGTTTCCCTTCTTTGCTCTGGTATCTCTTTTTTTGGGAGAGAGCCATCACCAACTCCCTACTTACAAAATGTCAACGGAGAAGGGATCTTTTCTGAGCCCTATACATTTCAGTGCTCAAGAATCCTCACAGCTGCTCTGTGAGATTGACAAGTGTTCATATTAAAAATAAGAAAGAACAGGTGTGATGGTGTTGGATGACTGTGTCAGCATCATCCAAGCAGCAAGTGGCAAGACCAGGCTGTAAACTAAGACCTCTGGAGTATGTGGATTTTAATTGAAACAGGCAGTCAGTCCTAAAGCTCTGGGAAACTTAATCCTTTAGAATATCCGAGGACTAAGTAATTCACAGGACTTGCAATGTTTAGGTATGGCTTTTAATTTTGAAAGATTTCACTTACTTTTATTTTATGTTTGTGTGTGTTTGTGTTTGTCTGCATGTATGTATGTGTAACATGTGTGTGGCTGGTATCCATGAAGGACAGAAGACAGTGTCTGATCCCTTGGAACTGATGTCCCAGATGGATGTGAACTACTGTGTGGGCTATGAAAACCAAACCCAGATCTTCTGCAGGAGCAGCAAGTGCTCTTAACCATGATGTCTCCAGCCCCTGGTTTTCAACTTTCAAGTACCTAAAATGTTAAGAATTTGTAGCAACCCTATGAGGTTGTATATTTCCATTCTGTAGATGAAAAAACAGAGGCACATCGAGGCTAAGTAGCTTGTCCAAAGTTCACACAGCTAATAACTGGTTGCATCCATCAAGACAGACTGGTCTACAGTGCGAAAACCAACAACCCTTCTAAATCTCTAATTCCCTTATGGAATCCCGAGTTGTTCTTTGGCTCCAGTGCTCACCAAAGGAGGTGTTGCTAGTCTGTGGGGAACTCCTCAGGATGGCAGAGAGGCTACAGGACCTCTCTGCTCAAGGCACGCCCCTCCCCCCACATGTCTCTTCTGGTCTCCTGAAATAGTAACACTCAGGTTAGAACAACTCCACATAGTAAGAGAAAGTGTGTAATGTGGTACACACAAAGTAACTTCATGTGCTCCCAAAGAGCAATCCATGGCATGGCAGAGTGTGACCCCGTATGATGGATTCCCCTGTACAACCCCTCCTATTCTAATTCTGTCATATGAAAATACACTCAGTGACGCCATTAACCATCAGACTAATTCTCTAAATGAGATACAAACATGTATTCACCAGGACAGGGGAGTAGAGAAAAGACCAAAAATGCCGAACTGGTGGCCAAGATAGGAACCTCCACGTGCTGCTGACAAGTGTATACTTTCACACACTTACTTGGCACAACTTTTCGGCTAGCCCTACTAGAACTGAACATGTGCATCCACCATGACTCTGAAATTCCGCATCCAGGTGTAGACCTATCTTAATTACTTTTCTCTCTGCCATGACCAAAGACCCACAGGAAGCAACTTAGGGAGGAAGGACTGATTTTGGCTTACAGTTTGAAGAAGTCCACTCCAGCGTGATGGAGAAGGCGTGATGGCGGGAGTGTGATCGCTGTCCTCATTCCCTTCACGACAGTGGAGCAGAGAGATTACAGGAAGTGGAACCTGGCTTTAAGCCTCAAAACCTGCCCACAGTGACCTACTCCATCCACTAAGTCAGTACCTCCTAAGGGTTCCACGGTCTTCCAAAACAGCACCACGAGCTGGGGGCCAAGTGTCCCAACACATGAGCCTATAGGGGACATTGTACATTTAAGCCACAAGACCCAACAGAATAGATTCACATGTTTCACAAATGACACATGGCATGTTTTTGGAATATGACATGTTCTAGGAAGTTTGTGCATTTTATTTATTTACTTATTATTTATTTTTTTGGTTTTTTTTGAGACAGGGTTTCTCCATGCAGTTTTGGTGCCTGTCCTGGAACTCACTCTGTAGACCAGGCTGGCCTTGAACTCACAGAGATCTGCCTGGCTCTGCCTCCCCGAGTGCTGGGATTAAAGATGTGGGCCACCACTGCCCAGCTAGGTTTATGCATTTTTGTTAAGTGTATGTGTACGTGTGTCTCTGTGTGCTGGTGCCTATGGAGGCCAGAAGAGGGTGTCAGATCCCTTGGAGTTGGGGTTACAGGTGGACTGAATTCTGGTCCACTGCAAGAGCAGCAAGCACTCTTAACTGCTAGACCATTTCTCCAGCCCACCGCTGGTTCTTACCAGTAACAAACTGGAAACTAGCTACATACCTACCAATGGCAGAATGGATAAGTAAATTCATGAAACATAGCCACTAATGAGAAAGGATGCTATACAGCTACATTCTAGAATATGCGTTAATCTCACACAGAACACTGAGCAAAGACACACACACACACACACACACACACACACACACACACGCTAAAGACAGAAAGACTGCACAGTGTATGTTTTCACATATGAAGAAATAAAAAGCAGAATAAGCAAAATGCATCCAGGTTCATCAAAGTGTAGGTAATGTTTGTCCTGGAGGTAATACCTCCTACAAAGGGCGTGGAGGATGCTGGTTAATGTCTTTCTTGTTCTGGGTGCTTGTTAAACAACTGGCACTTGGCAAATGTGTTTCAAGTTTATGCTATGTGTCTTTTGGCTTGCATATCAAATTTCAATAAAATATCTAGAAAAGCATTTCCTACCTTTCTGATCACTTGGTGAGAATAAAATCTCAGCGTGGGTCTGGCTGGCCCTTAGCACTTCTTACACTGCCTCACTCACAGGAGTACGTTCCAGAACTGGAGGCTTCAGCAAGTCACAGTATCCAGCCCGAATGGTTTTTATTGTGTTTATTTTTATGGTTACCATCTGTATATGGCTATCCTTACTGGGTTTCCATTTATGGTAATGATATAGAGTTTCCATTTAAAATAGCCTCAAGTTAAGAAAGAGCGAATTAACTTACATTAAAAATTATGTAAGTAATAGTACAGATGGTACTTAGTGACGGTAAACCATGAGAGGGTGGAGTTTGCACAGTATTGTTTAATGGAAAGAAAGCAGGGATTAGAAGGGAGGAAACCAGTCTCAGCTTGTCTCCATCCCTGCAGCAGTCCAGATGCCCAACAAAGACAGACTCTCAAGTCGAAGAAAGTGTCGTTTACAGAGGCTTTCTGAGAAATGTAAAGGAAGGAATATTCCAGGAACAATGGTCAAAGCAAGAGACTGGGAGTAGAGACTTTAGGTTCACTCAGAAAATACGATTATCCAGTCTCTGTGTGCCAGGCACTGGTGTAGGCTCCGGGCTTGGGCAAAGTGGTCAAGACCCAGGCGAGCCAGTAAATTGATTTGAGGCCATGGTCAAGCCTCTTTACTTTTTAGGTTTCAGGTGGATTCAGGCATAGCTCAATTCAAATGCAGAAGTGATCAACATTTGAGGGCTTGGAATGGCAGGAAAAGTGTCACACGGATTTCTGAAAGTGAGAAGACAGAGGCTGTGTTCCCAAGTGTGACTGTGACCACAGAAGCTAAAGGCAAGAATGCATACACACTTAGTGCACACACAACACACAGATCTTTAGCTGCTTCTCACCTTAGCACACAATTGGTCCTCCCTTCCACACGGCAGCAGATGAAGAGTGAAGTTCACTTTCCTGAGTAGCAGGTTTGGGTGTGCAGAAGTCCTGTTTCCCACTCTCCCCCTTTTCCTTCCCTCCCCTCCTCCCCTCCTCTTTTCTCCTCTTTTCTCCTCTTCTCTCCTCTCCCCTCTTCTTTCCCTTTCCCTTTCCTTTCCTTTCCTTTCCTTTCCTTTCCTTTCCTTTCCTTTCCTTTCCTTTCCTTTCCTTTCCTTTCCTTTCCTTTCCTTTCCTTTTCCCTCTCTCTCTCTCTCTCTCTCTCTCTCTCTCTCTCTCTCTCTCTCTCT
>CABHPP010105842.1:0-12767 GCA_902168425.1 Peromyscus attwateri | reverse complement strand
GCACTTGGGAGGCAGAGGCAGGCAGATCACTGTGAGTTCGAGGCCAGTATGATCTACAAAGTGAGTTGCAGGACAGCCAGGGCTACACAGAGAAACCCTGTCTTGAAAAAATCAAAAACAGGGAAGAAAACTACAGACTTTTGTCTCCTGCAGCCTGAAGCTGTAAGGCCCCTGTGGAGCCTCTGAGCTTCAGAAAGTGCAACCTTTAGTCTCAGGGGCTAAATGTCAGAGAGATGGCTGAGGACGGGGTCGTGATTGGGAGGTCCTCTGGAGGCAGCAATGTTTAGGCAGAACCAGAAGCCCAAGCCCCATCTCATTCCTACTGCCCCTGCTTGGGAAAGGACTGGTGTTGGTTCTGTTACAGGTGACAAACCCAATCAGTGCTCCATGTTTGGGGATGGAGGTGTGGATCTGGTTAGTGGACGGGCTGGAACTAGAGCCTATGGAAGTCTGAGGTCAGAGTTAGCGCCAAGCAGGTGATGGCCCTCCCTAAGCTGTCCATGGTGATAGTGTTTACTGAGCTCTGGTGGGTCCAGAGCCTCTGGGCACGTTCATCTACATTCTCACCCTTGCTTCTGTTTGGAGCCTCCTCACTCCTCCTGTACCCTCACTCTGGCCTCTCTGAGGACTCAGGACTGAAGAGGTGGCCCCCACCTCCAACTCCAAACTAGTAACTGTCCTTCCCACTGCCTGCAGGCCCCTGGGAACCAGCCCCTAATTGCATCTCGGGCTGGGAGGCTATTAGCCTGTGATTGAATCCCTGATGTCTCCCATACCCCCTGGGTGTCAGTTCTCGGCTTCCATGGGGGTTTGAGATGACATTGAGCTCTAATTTAGGACCCAGCTAGCTTGGCTCCCCAACACTCTCACCCCAAGCCCTGGGTAGGCTCCTCCAAGGATCTGCGTTCCCTACTGTGGGGTGGTCAAGGGCTCTGACAGTAAGAGAGGGTCCCTGGCCTGTCAAATACAGAACACATCTCCACACTGACACATCTCATGCCCTGCTGCTGTGGGATTTTCATGGCATCTTCCTCTCCCTTTTTTGGCCTAGGCTTCCTTCTATCATGGGAGGACAAGAGCCTGGAGTGAGAGTCCGGGGTGCTTTTCCTCACTGCCTGAGCCTTAAAAATAGGAGGGGGGAGGGGGTACTTCTGCTCTGTGTAACCTGCTTCTAGCAGGAATGATTGACATTTTGATATGTCCTGGGGTTTCCCCCACCAATGTCTTCTGAATGCTGGGCATGGTGCCAGGCAACAGTGCATGTCAGCAAGGCAAGGTCTCGCCTTCCCAGCCGCAGTACAGTCACCAGGGCTAGGCTAGAGAAATCACAGACAGCCTGGAGGATGGGATGGCCAGCAGTGGCCCATGGGAAAGCCAGGAGAGGAACTTTTTCTAGCTGAGAGGTATGGCATGAGAAAGTTTCCTAGAAAGGAATGAGGAGGACTTGACCATTTACTCAAGGGTAAGGTGCTGGGGCTAGACAAGGAAACTGTTCCAAGCAGAGGGACCAGCATAGGAGAGAGGCCAAGGAGGACAGGGGTGACCAGTGTAGAGGCTGGAGGCTGGCTAAGGCCCTGTTTGCGGATCTGCACTTCATCCAGAGGGCACAGAAGAGCCATAGGAAGTATTGGGACAGGAGCGCGATACAATGCCATATGGAGGAAGGATTGGGGGCCAGAGGGGTGAAGGCGGGAGACCTTCATGCAGACTCCCAACCATCTGTCCTTCCTCCCCCACAAGTGGGAACAGCCCCTTCTGTCCCCATTAGAAAGGGAAGCGGGACTTCTCTGGTTCTCCTTCTCTCTTCTCCCACAGTTCCTGACTCGACCAACCGTGTGTACACAGGCACAGAGAAAGACCTGCTGTAGAAATCCTCTGTTGGGGGGAGGCTGGAGATGGCTTGGGGGAGACAACACAGAGCCATCTGCCCTTCCAGAGCTGGAAGGGAGAAGGTCTGGAGGTTTCATGCCTGGGTGAAGCTCCAGTCAGGAGAGCCACTCCACGACACTTGGCACAGCAGCACTCTCGCCCACTAAAGAGTTAATCTCTGCCCGAGCCACAGAGACTGGAGTTCAGCAGCTCCAGCAGCCTTGGGTCCTACACTTGGGCTCAGAGAGACAGAGTCCCACAGGGGATGGGTGCCGCTGTCAGACTCCAAGCAGCTATCACCAGGCTGTAGCTCTACCTGTGAGGACCTCTGGAAAGCATCTGTCCGTTGTTGTCAACTCTACAGCATCCTTCTCACTGTCCTTCTTCTCCCACCCTCCCACTGCCACCCAGCCCCTGCACTACAGCCACACCAGTGTCCCTGCAAGGAAACTCCAGTCACTGCTCTTCTTGATGTCCTTCCGTGGCTCATTGTCCTCATAGTGAGAATCAAAGCCCTCCTGTAGAATACAAGGCCAGTCTGACCTCGGTACCTGACTACAGCATCCTCACTAGTACTGCTAGTAGTGCACAGGGACACCCCTCATCCAGGTCATCCTGGAGTGCTGGGCACCTCAGGGTCTACCTGTTCTCCCTCCAGGCTTTGCACAGTGCACTATTAATTCATCATGTCTCTACTTGGAAGTTAACGCCACATGTGAGGAGCCTCTGACCACCATGGAGGTACCGCTTCAGGGTTTACTTTTTTGTTGTTGTGTTTGTTTGGTTGTTTGGTTGTTGTTTTGACACAGGGTTTCTCTGTGTAGCCCTGGCTGTCCTGGAACTCACTGTAGCCCAGGCTGGCCTTGAACTCACAGAGATCTGCCTGCTTCTGCCTCCCAAGTGCTGGGATTAAAGGTGTGCACCACCAACTTGGATGGGCTGGGGGTTCCTAAAACCCTGGAACTTTGCTGGCCACGGTACTGCACTGCACTGTCAATGCCTATCTGACAGCTACCCTGGATCTGGATCTGTGAGAACTCAAGAATGAGCTGCAAATCACCTGTCTGTGATCCCGGCACTTGAGAGATGGAGGCAGGAGGATGATCAGGAGTTCGAAATCTACACTGGACTACATAAGTCTCAAAACAAACAAACAAACAAACAAAATACCAGACAGGCCATTGAGTATCTTCACTCACATGGTCTGATGATTCTTGCAGTATATTCTGATCTTTTCTATTACTTTGCTTTAAGTAAAATTTTCTTGATACTTTAAAAACAAACAAAACTGCCGGGCAGTGGTGGTGCATTCATTTACTCCCAACACTGGGAGGCAGAGGCAGGAAAGATCGCTGTGAGTTCGAGGCCAGCCTGGTCTACAGAGAGAGTTCCAGGATGGCCAGGACTAGACAGAGAAACCCTGTCTGAAAAAACCAAAAATAAATAAATAATAACAATAAACAAACCCAATAACTGTCTGCTAAGTGCACAAGAGAAGGACAAAGCAGGAAAAGGAATGCCATCACCGCGCCACCCGATTCAAGGGCCAGGTACTGCTACTGTGCTCGGCAATGCGGTGGCTGCTAGCAGAGCAGCTGTGCCCACTCCATGCCAGGCGCTCTCTGACCATTCCCTCATTGCATGCCCCAGGGATCTTAAGAGGGGAGAGGGGTGTTGCTAATATCCTCATTGCATAAGCAAGGAAGCCATTTGGTGCCATGAACAAGACTGTCCCCGACAAAATTCATGCCAAGGCTTAACTCCCTGTGTGAAGGGTTAGGATGTGAGACCTTTTAGAGGTATTTAGATCATGAAGGCTCTGTGTTGATGAATGGATGAACCCAGTGATGGATTTTTAAAAATCTCTGTCTCTCTGTGTGAGTGTGTGTGTGTGTGTGTGTGTGTGTGTGTGTGTGTGTGTGTTTTCAGACACTAGGAGTCAAACACAGAACCTCTCACATGCTAACTCAGAGCTCTAACTCTGAGCCGCGCCTCCATTCATGTGTTTACAGGGTCAAGGGTTGATGCGTGATCTGCAGAGTGGGTCTGATACGAAGGCCAGTTTGGCTCTGTCTGCTGTATGTGTCTCTTTTACCAGGCAATGTCGGTACTTGTAGAGTCCCCCCAGCAAGAAGATCCTCACCATACACAGGCTCAGAAAGCTTAGCACCCAAGAAATAGCCGGAAAATGACGTAGCCTAGGTCTACATCCCAATGGCTGGGGAATGTATCTGACACTCGAAAAGGCTCTTCGTTGTTCTAGAACATTCTTCAGTCCAGGAAAAACACCAGAGCACCCTCTGTCCCAATCAGGAGAAGTCCCACTTCTCTGGCCAAGGGGCCAAGATCCCTGGGTCCCTAAAGGAGACGTAAGTCATGCATGCACCGCAAAACCACGCAGGAGGTATGAAGAGGCCAGCCTCTGGGGACTCCCTTGGTAACACTTGCGTCCTTCTGAGGCAGAAGTCTGGGAAGTGGGAAGAACATCCTTCAACATCACGCCAGAAGGTAAGGTCCTGAATCTAATAGCAAAGCAAATTTGACTGGAAAGGAAATGAGATTTCTTTGTCAAGGTGAGAATGTCTAGGAGAGCCGGGAACAGGATGGAGTAGGGGGCCGGGGTGCTTTGGGGGGGCTACAAAAGAGGGAGTGTGGATCTGGAATTATTAGAATGTTGATTATGTCCTCTTGATTGTTAATGAAATTCTTCACCTTGCATTTCTGGACCAGGGGGAAAGCTCCCAGAGCTCATTTTCCAGCTGATGAGAGCAAGAGAGAGGGCAGGCGGGGGCAGAAGACTCTCGGCTTAGGGAGAAATTAAATTCCACCTCAACAAATGGGACTGGACAAGCCCGGCCGCTGCCATGGGAGGCAGAGCCCCTGGCTGACCTGAAGTCCCTGTGGAAATGTGATGGAGACCCCGGAGAGGGAAAAGCCCAAGACCCGTGACTCAGGCAGCAGCATGAACTGTGATAACAACAGCTGACCCTGAGCCAGCCACATCACCCAGGCACAGGCCTGCTCAGGAGCCTCCCACTGAAGCTCCAATAGCCCCAGGTGGTCAAAACAGCGATTGCTCCCATCCTGCAAATGTGAACACTGAGGCACAGCCAGGATAGAAATATACCTACTCTCCCTGACCTGGGATACGCACAGGCTAGTACTCTAGGCTAGGTAGGACCAGTTTGTGTCCTCTGAGGTTTGGATGATGCCCAACTCAACACTGCCTCCTGGAGCCTCAGCTACCTCACCTAGAACATGGAGCCAATAACAGTTGTTGCCATGGAGGGCTGTTGTTAGGACTCAACAAACAACAACAAAAGTTAATTTCAAATAGAAGTAGTATTCCTTCAGGCTGGGGATGTGGCTCAGTTGGTAGAGGGCTTGGCTAGCATGCATGAAGCTCTGGATTTGATTCTAGCACCACATAAACCAGTTGTGGGTGGACATCTGTAATCCTAGAACTTTGGAGGTGGAGACAGGGAAATAACTCAAGCTCATCCTCACCTGTATGCTTGGTGAATCTGAGGCCAGCCTGGAATACAGGAGACCCTGTCTCAAAAACAGTTCTAGGGCTGGAGAGATGGCCCAGAGGTTAAGAGCACTGACTGCTCTTGCAGAGGACCCAGGTCGATTCCCAGCACCCATACATTGGCTCACAACGGTCTGTAACTCCTGTTCCAGGGGATCTGAGCCCTCTTCTGACCTCCACAGGAACCAGGCACGCACATGTCAAACAGACATACAAGCAAGCAAAACATTCATCCAATAAAAATAAAGAAAGAAAAAGTTTTAACTTGATGTAAAGAGTTAATATTCCCCTTGGCACTGACCCCTCTTAGCTGATTCAGTGACAACACAGAACGACAGGGCCAAAATCCCCGTCTGTGTGACCACGAGCAAGATAAGTAAGTAAATTAGGACCCAACTGTAGTGGTTTTGATGAGGATGGCCCTGTAGGCTCATAGATTTAAATGCTTGGTCCCCAAGTGGTGGAACTGTTTGGGAAGAATTAGGAGGTGTGGCCTTGTTGGATAATGGATAAGGTATGTCACTGGGGGTGGACTTGGAGGTTTCAAAAGCCCACACCATTCCCAATTACTGCTCTCTCTCTCTCTCTCTCTCTCTCTCTCTCTCTCTCTCTCTCTCTCTCTCTCTCTCCTCTCCCCCAACCTGTGCCTCCTGTGGATCAGATGTAAGCTCCCAGCAACTGCTCCAGCACCAACCCTGCCTGCCTGCGGCCATGCTCCCCACCATGATGGTCATGGACTCTCCCTCTGAAACTGTAAGCCCCCATTAAATGCTTTCTTCTGTAAGTTGCCTTGGCCATGGTGTTTTGTCATGGCAATACAAAAGCAACTAAAATCCCTACAGGTGATGAATACAATGGAGCACAATCAAGCAGCCGAGGAGAGGAATCGTTGATGGGAAAGATGGCAATTAAAATAAGACAGTCTAAGAAAGAAGTGAAAGAGGGGAACAGAGGTCCAAGTAGGTGCAAAGGTCCTGAGCTGGGCCACACCAGGAGGTCATAGGAAAGAGTAATACAAAATAAGAGTCTTAAAATGACGGGGAGTGTGGATTACATTGCAGCTTGTTGGCCTTTGTAAGGACCCCGAGCTTCCGTCCTCCTGAGACAACAATGCTTCAGAGGGTTTTAGGAATGACCATGTTCATGGTTAAAGGTACCTCTCTGATGTGGCATTGAGAATGGACTGTGGGGAGCCCAGCCCAGAAGCAAAGGAGAGTTAGATGGCCATGGGCAGCAATCCAGGTGACGATAGATGGATGCTTGTCCAGGGAAGCAGTGATGGACGCTCACATTCTGGATGTGTGTCCCATGATGGAAGTAAAGCCCACAGGACGAGCTGGTGATACCACATGAGAGACAAAAAGGAAAATCCCTGATGGTCCCCCCCCACTACCCCCACCCTCCACCCCCCACCCCCCCTTTCCACCTCCCAGACTCCTGAAGACCTGTCTGGAAAAGCTCCATGGAAGACCCACGGCCTCCCACCTGTCCGTTTCCACTACCTGGCAGACCCATGACCGAGAGCAGACATCTGCCTTGTGGCTTTCCTGCACTCCCCAAGTCCCTCCCCTTCAGACACCCCACTGCAGCTTGCCTCTGCCCCAGGCCTCTGCTTGCTCCTGCAACCCTCCCTGTTTTGCTCTGGGAATTGGTTCTATTCACCGCTCTTCCCAGCTGCCACCCTGCCTTGTCATCTCAACAGAGCGTCCATATGGCCAGAAGACCTTCTCTGGCCTACCGGGCTGGGTGAAGCCACTATCCAAGCTTCCTCCGCAGGGGAGAGTCCCTTTCGTGTTTGAGGAAAGCCTGCCCTCAGCTAACTGACTATAACCTCTACGGTGGCAGGGGACCACCTGTGTCCTCACAGGAGGCAACTCATCCGGAGAGACCTTAGATCTGCTGTGGATCCTTCTGCTTCTGATCAATTAACTTCGATGAGGAAGTGTTGAGACAGGCTCTCCTGTAGCCCAGGCTGGCACAGAGTGGGCGCTTAGCACACACTTATTGAAGGAACAAGCCAGACTTCTGCAAGACCTTGTGCATGAGACAGATCGGAGCCTCAGTCTCTCCATAGGTAAGGATGGGAATAGAATACCAACTTCATGTGTTGTATGGGGATTAAAAAGCATGAGGCAGGAGCAATGCCCACCTAGACGATGCACAATAATTGTTCCTCGAACGCATTCTCAGACAATTACACCTTACTATTCCCCTGCTCATCCCTGCCCCTCCCCACTCCATTCCATACCACCAGCCCCTCCCCCACTGCCTCCCCTTCCCCTCCAAAGAACTCCCGGGAGTGGAATCATCAAGGCCTCCAAACGCACCCCTTCTCTCCCAAAGTCCCCCCAATTCGCCACTGGTTACATATTGATCCCGTTTAACTTTCCCAATGGATGATAAACATGAAATTAAAATGACTTCCTGGAATATTAATGCAGTAAATGGCCCTATTAAAAGAAAGAAAATACAGCTGAGAAAATTTGCTTTGATGTAGCATTTCTGCAGGAGGCTCATTTATCTGCAGCCCGGATTCTCCAAATGAGATTCTGAAGGTTTCTCTGATGTCTCTTATTTTTCCCTCACCAGAATTTCAACAGAAAATAGAATTACAAGCTGGTGTCATAAAAACGCGGGACTTTTCCCTTCTCAACCGAGAGGCAACTGAAAACAAGGCAGGTAGGTGTCAGTTTCTGCAAACACAGGCTGAGGTCTCTCCTCCTCCTCCCATTTCCCCGGCATCTTACTGACGGAGTCCTGGTCTAGGCTGCCACAGCAGCCTCTAAAGATCAGCCCCAAAAACCTGCGCTGCTCTGAAATAAGGAAAAGGGCTCAGTCCTCCCAGACTGTGCTCTGGGCTGGATGGGCAGCTCAACTTGTGTATGTGAAGTTTGGCTGTCACTTATCAAGTGTGTGGTCTTTGACAAAGCATTTTAGGACAGGTATAGTGGTGACTATCTAATTCCAGTGCTTGGGGAACAGAAGTAAAAGGATCACCGAAAGTTCAAGGCCAGCCTGGTCTACCGCAAGTTCTAAGCCAACCAGCACTACATAAAACCTTGTTTTGGTTTGGTTTGGTTTGGTTTGGTTTTGGTTTTTTGAGACAGGTTTCTCTGTGTAGCTTTGGTGCCTGTCCTGGATCTCGCTCTGTAGACCAGGCTGGCCTCGAACTCACAGAAATCTGCCTGGCAATGCCTCCCGAGTGCTGGGATTAAAGGTGTGCACCACCACCACCCTGTTTTGTTTTGTTTTTTTTAAATTGAGGGCATGGTGGCACATGCCTCTAATCCTAGCACTTGGGTAGCAGAGGACAGCTTGGTTACCAGGTGAGTTCCAGAACAGCCAGGGCTACACAGAGAAACCCTGCCTTGAAAAACCAAAAAATAAAATCAAGCATGAGTCTAGAGAGTGGGTTCAGTGGCTAGGAGCTGCTCTTCCAGAGAACCCAGGTTCAGTTCCTAATATCCACATTATGATTCACAACCATCCATAACTCCTGTTCCAGGGGATCTGATGCCCTCTTCTGACCTCTGCAGACATCAGACATGCATGTGGTGCACATACATATGTACATATAGGTAAAATAGTGATACACATAAAAATAAATAAATCTAAACATTTTTTAATAAATCAGTCACTTCACCTGTAGTGGTCTGAATGAGAATAGGCCCCCCATGGGCTCATATATTTGAATACTTGGTTCCCAATGGGTGGAACTGTTTGGGAAGGATTAGGAGATATGGCCTTGTTGGAGGAGGTGTGTGTTACTGGGGTAGACTTTGAGCTTTCAAAAGATTTGTGCCATTCTTGGTGTCTCCCTCCCTGCCTCCTGGTTGTGGATCAAGATGTGAACTCTCAGCTGTTCCTCTGCTCCAACCCCATGGACTCTAACCCTCTAAAATCATAAGCCAAACTAAATGCTTTCTTTTTATAAGTTACTGGAATCATGTGGTCTTCCACTGAGGTGTCACCGACTCCAAGAAGATGCCCCAAAGCTGAGTACTCCCCTGCTTTGTGTGATTGTGTGTGGGGTGTGTGTATGTATCTGTGTGTGCAAGTACATGTACACACATGTTTGTAGAAGCCAGAGGTGGTGGTTGTTGTCAGTCA
Source organism: Peromyscus attwateri (assembly GCA_902168425.1). NCBI lineage: Eukaryota > Metazoa > Chordata > Mammalia > Rodentia > Cricetidae > Peromyscus > Peromyscus attwateri. The sequence continues at coordinate 3,256 of CABHPP010105842.1, read as the reverse complement.
CTGAACATCAATCACTCTCCATCATCTCTTTTGAGGCCGAGTCCTTTCATTGAACCTAGGGTTCACTAATTTGACCAGACAGATTGGCCAGAAAGCCCTAGGGACCCTCCTGTCTAAAGATAGGCACCAGAGGTCCCAGCTTTTTACATGGGTGCTGGGGATTCGAATTTATGTCCTTAAGCTTACACAGGAAGTACTTTATCTACTGAGACATCTCCTCAGCTGCTTCAGCTTCTGGTGGTTGGTATCTTGTTCCACCTGGCAGGGTCTTTGTGTTTGATAGGGGCTGTCGTGTGGGTCTATGAGCTCTGAGTGCCCAGCTCAAACAGAGTGGTCCCGGCCTTCCTTCTCTGCATCTTGCCTGGGTCTCCACTTGATGTGAAGAAGCCTATTCCTTCCTTTAATCCTCAGAGAGGCAGTTATTCAAGGCCCTGTAGTGTAACTCATTCTCCCCTCCTTTATCAGTCTTTCTTACTTTCCTTTCTCCTCAGCAGCTTCTTCAGAGATCTCAGGTCCCCTCCAGACCAGAATTTGGCTCTATGGGTCAGTAAAGAAGTGCTGCACACTGTCTGCCTGGGTGACTCTCCGTGGATGCCCTGGAAAAAAGCCCGAGGCATCTCACAGCCTCCCAGCTTGGCAAAGCCTATCTTTGCCAACTATGAATCAAGATTCTTCTGACCTTTCCCAGGCTACCAGAGGAGCCCTAAGCTGGGATCCAGAGCGCAGCCCCAGCCCCGCCTGCCTCCATGCTTCTCAGCCATCCATAGCCTCACGAGTGTGCACAGACGCAGTCTCACACAAGGAAGGCTCAGGTGCTCAATCCTATAATCCCTGTGGTCACAGCCACAGGAATCAAGAAAGACGAGAAACTCCTGGGGACCAGGGATAGGCCTGGGGCTGTGTAACACCAGCTTACCTGCTGGGGCTACTGTCCTTGGAGACCCCTGCCCAGCCAGCCCATGGACCCCTGGCCAGAAAATGAGGGACTGGAACATAGGGGTTAATTTAGGGAAAGCAGCAGCTGCTTAGATTCAAAGGGGCGGCCCAGGGCAAGAGCTGTTCCAGCTGTGATGATGACTGTGAGGAGGTTGGGCTGGCTGTGGAGCACGCCCCAAAGTGCCTCCCCTCATGTACAGCACAGACAAGCTATCTGTGTGGACAGACACACACACACACACACACACACACACACACACACACACACGACCCTCATCACCGCCGCTCACAAACAGGATTCCTCCCTGTAAGAGTGAGCAAAGAGTTAAGGACACCTGCCAGGAGCCCCAGGACTGGTTGGAGCTGTCTTAGACCTGCCAGCCTCTCCTTACTCCTGAGGCTGCTTTCCACAGAACATCAACGGCGGCGATAGCCACGCCCAGCTTCACACTCCATCCCATTACCGAGAGCCGGATGAGCCGGGTAGCTTTGCACTAGGCATAATGTGATGCTTCGCTGGCACTTCATTATGCATTTGTTGCTCGTGATTTCTCCGTGTGGGTTTTTGTCCTAGCTGAGGCCATTGATCATCTTCAATGGCAGAGCCCTCAAAGGCCTTCGGCCTGGGGCTCAAGTCCTTGGTGATAGATGAGAGAGACTTAGGGAAAAGGGTGGTGGGCATGGGGAGCCAGCACTGTTGCCACCGGGAGTCCAACCGTACTTTAATGATCAGTCAGAAACAGCCGGCAGAGACTCTCTGAGGACCAGCTGGCTCACCAGTTGCCGGAGATTGTGGACTCTGGAGACTCCATGTTGAAACTCAGACTCCAAACGCACACCATTCAGCTGATCCATAAATGCTCCCCAGACCGTGCATGGACCTCAACATAATGTGTGGGCCCTCACACAAGTACTCTGACAGATGCACACCCATGTCCTCTGCACGCATGCCCCAGCTGACATGCATTGCTGTGTGAACCTGCCCACACCCCCAGACATACATATGCTCCCTAACTAAGTGGCCCCAGGCAGACTCAGGCACCTCCAACTCTGCCTCTTATAGAAAGCTACACAATATGGCACAGAGCCCCCCCCGCCCCGGAAAAACTTGTCTGTGGATAACACCCCACCTAGCCCTTGAGTCTCCACCGCAACATACAACCAGGCGCGTGGCTGCAGATGCCCATATCTGAACGTCCCCCCTGCCCCCTTCCTCTCACCCCAACTTCCACACTGCCTGTCCTGTCATGAGGAGACAGAGCATCCCAGTCCCACAGAGCCCAAGGGGCCTGATTAACAGGAAATTCTACGAATGCCAATTAGAGCCAAGTTTACTGAACAAATTGTTTGCAGTTGTGCCCCGGAACCATCATGAATTTTAATTTTGCATTGATTTGCACTGATGCGAAGCTCACAGATGCCAGGGTCTCTTGCACCTCCCACCTCTCCCCCAGTCCCCAGTGAGGTGTCATTATCCAACCTCAGACCCTGGGGTCCTGGGACAGCCTTCAGCCTCGACCAGTCACAAGGCCAGCGCCACCAGCTCAGGTTTGAGAGACCCTCGGTGCCCAGGAGGTGGGTGTGGGTTTTAGAAACACACACATTGTTGATGAGGAAGACTCTAGGCTTTCAAGACTCCTGGAATTCTGCAGATGACCCTGGGGCCCTCTCATGAACATGAAGTCATCCGTGAATATGAACACCAATGTAAGAGAGACACAGACACAGAATTGTAATAGTTTTATTTAATACCACCCCAACTAAGAGGACTTCCAGCATCACACAACCTCAGTCCGAAAGACACTTCAAAAATAAATCTAGTCACATCTTCCTGTCCTTTGTATCAAAGTCTCTCCCCAAACGCCTCTATCATTTCCCACCACTTAAAAAAGTATCCTTGAGTCTGGGCCTGCTGGGACACAACTGTGATCTCAGTAGCTACTTGAGAGGCTGAGGCAAGAAGAGTCTCAAGTTCAAGGTCTGCAAAGGCTACAGAGCAAGTTTGAAGTCAGCCTGGGCAACTGGGTGAAGCCCGGTCTCTAATTAAAATATTAAAAAGTAGTAGTGTACTAGCCAGTCAGGCTGTGATGGCACACGCCTTTAATCTTAGCACTCGGGAGGCCAAGGCCAGCCTGGTCAACATAGTGACTTCCAGGACAGCCAGGGTTACAAAGACAAACCCTGTCTCTTGGGGAAAAAAAAAAAAACAAAATCTATTCATCACTTAAGTGTCACTTGGAATTTTCCTTGGCCCCTCCTCCTCCAAATGGCCCCTCCCCCTCCAAAATGCACCCTCCACACCTCCCCGTCTTTAAATGAC